>SNQN01000655.1:108566-127197 GCA_008642245.1 Bassia scoparia
AGCGACGGTGACTGTAAGGACGACGACGAGAAGGAAAGTGACGACGACGATAAATAGGGGCAGCACTGGTGACGGCGAAGAGGAAGGACGATGGTGATGACAAAGAAGAACGACGATGGTGACGGCGAAGAGGAACGATGATGGTGACGATAAAAAAGAACGATGATGGTGATGGTGATGGTGAAGAGAAATGGCGATGATGACGGCGAATATGTGAAGTAAATAGCAGTTATGGTGATGGGCTGAATTAGATAGATTTCAAACACTAATAGTTAAGAAAGGGTTTTACATACCTTTCCTTTCATAAGCCTTTGTTGTTTCCTTTCCCTTCCTTATYGTTGAACCAAACAGCCCCTAAGGTGCTTTAGTTTAAATTGAGTAGTTTTTGCAGGAACTTTTGCTATATTTGCCAGTTAGCTCTTGAAGGAACATGTTATATTATATAATTTGTAATTAGTCATATTTTTTTTGGATGTTGACAGTCTGATTTGAAGCTGAAGAAATACTTGCATATAATAGAGAATTCACCTGTGTTTCCAGTGATATATGACCGTGACAGGTATATTATACAAATTTGCATTATCTTTTCATTGTTACTTTTATTTTCAAGGGAGCACTGTTTTGATTCTGTGTTCAGCAGTAGATGGCTTAACATAAAGTCCGTATGGGCAGGGCTTACTGTGAAGCTATTTATTTTGTATGCTTAAAAAGTAGTGTACTCTATAGCCCCCTTATATTACCAAGTGTGAATACTGAGAAGTATTTCTTTTGCAGAACCGTGTTATCTTTGCCCCCAATAATTAATGGTGCGCATTCAGCCATTAGTCTGAAGACAAAGAATGTATTCATTGAATGTACAGCCACTGATTTGACAAAGGCCAAAATTGTTTTGAACACTATGGTATGATAAAGTGATATTATTGTGTCTTTTGCAATTGTTTGAGTTTTGTCTGATGATTGTTTTCATTATTTCAGGTTACTATGTTTTCAGGATACTGTGAAAAGAAGTTTGAAGTAGAACCGGTTGAAGTGATATATTCTGATGGAAAGTCATATGTTTGTCCTGATCTCTCACTATATAATATGGAAGTGTCTTTGTCTTACATCAATGATGCAATTGGAGTTTCACTTGGGGCAGATGAGGTGATGTGCTCTGCCATTTAATGTCTGGATACCCATCTATAGATTTTTCTATTAGTGATGTTACAGTGCAAGTTCTCTTTTTTCTCTCARTTGTGGTGTATGCAGACTCATGACTATGAGGATTTTGGTTTTTGTTTGGCTGTGTCATTATGAAAGTTGCCACCATGCCCATCTATTATCGTATGTGACTATTGTGATTCTTTTCAAGCTTTAAACTCCTTAAGTTCATTCTAGAATGGTTGACCTATGAAAGGGATGCAAAGTTTTAACWGATCATAATGTGTAGGGATGTAAGAGATGCAAAGTTGTAAAAGACTTGGTTCCATCTYGGACAGYCGAATTTCTTTTTTTCATTTCCCTTTTTTGATCGTAGGGGATGGAGAAGGAAAAATTTACGTGGGTGACTACATGGAATGATCATTTTTGGTTCATGTAGCTACCCCACTTATGGGACCAAGGCTTTCATTGATTGATATGGGATTGTTATATATTTAAAGCTAAGTTTCATGTGTAGCCRTTCCTCATATTTTTATAGTAACGCTTTGTTGTTGTGATTATTTTATATCTCTTTGCTTTGATCAATTTGGCTGTTTTGTAGCATATAATGAAGTCTCTTTTTGCACTTTCTCTATTAGTTATAAAACAAGATCTTTTGAATGAAGGCATGTTAGCTTAATTCATCTATTTGTAGGCAACAGGTTACTCGACTGTTGCAGAAGATGCAGTTGCATGCAGTGAAGTCTGACTCAGCTGACAATCAATGCAAAATAAAAGTCTCTGTTCCTCCTACCCGAAGTGATATTCTTCATCCATGTGATGTGATGGAGGTATATATCTAGTTGATTTGCTGGTGACCATTTATTAACTTTAAGAACAAAATGATAATATTTTTCTTTGTTTGGAATTTTTCTAGGATGTTGCGATTGCTTTTGGATACAATGAAATTCCAAAGAGAAAGCCTTCGTCGATAAAGCCACTTGGATTGAATGAGCTAAGTGATCTGATTAGATCAGAGGTAAATSTTTGTATATGTCATGCACTTCTGACTTCTTGTTGATATGCTCATGCCAGATMCTATTATTCTTTCTGTCATGTTKTGTATGTTGCGCTTCATTTGTTGTTAATCAAGTCTGCAACATTTGTATAATGGCCCAATACTTGCAAGGAAGCATGATTTTGTTTAAGAAAATTGCAGTAAGAGGTGTTTTGTAATTGTTACGTGCTCTATATATGGTATATCAAATTTTGACTTAGCTTTGTTTCCAAGTAGAACATTTATACAACAATACCAAAGCCTATATCTTCTGCATGGACTAAGAAAAAACTTAGCATGTTATACACACCCCTCTATTTACTGTATCTAAAACATGATTTGATATATSACGGTTTTTCAATATTCTCCATAATCCTAACCTTCCATTCTGTTTACTGGTGCATCTTTGGGTTGATGCATCCATATAAACAAWTGCAATTCAATATTTTATCTTCACTGAAAACTCTATCCCTTCATGTGTTGTCAAACATCTTTCTTAGTAATTGCAATTTTGCTAAACATATTTTTTGAAAATGATTYTTTGTAATTGCCAAATATTCCGTCTCAGGTATGTGCGATTGCACTCTGTTTGACAAGCCATCCAATCCTTATCTTTAACTCGGGAGTCACATATTGGTTATTATCTCCTTGCGTGGCATAGTCATGATTACATTATGATGATCTTCTTACTTCAAATGTCTGGACAGATGTGAGAGATAGAATGTAGAAAAAAAGAGGACCCATGCTAGTAGAGAGATAGATAGAGTTTATTGCCAAAGAAGAGATAAAAAAAACACGAAGAGTAATTATACTAATATTAAAATAATTTAATATGTCATCATTATTCTTATTCTTGTTAGTCTTACCCCGCGCTGTTTTTAGGTTGTTACAGCTTTGACCAAGAAAGCTCTACTTTTTTTGTCAAGTGTAACATTAAAAAACGAAGGTGTATCATGTAAATTTCTTGTCTTTGGGTCTTTGTTATATTTGTTTATTCATGGACTTTTGCCACTCCTTCTTCAGAAGCCTTCTTAAAAGTTGACAAAAATGCATATGTAGGTATACTTGTGTAATACTCTCTTAGTCTCTTACACTCCGATATGTGTATAATTCAAGATGGATGATCTTTTGGTGAACAGACAGTCATATCACTGGATTGTGAAGCTATCACTTGCAATCACCCTTGGTTAGTTTTAATGTGATGTTTTACATTTAATTATATGCTTGAATACTAGTCCATAAAAAATGAATAATAGTTAGTAAACTTTGAGCTCGAAGTAATGACACAAGATTCTGTGAAGATGGTCTTCTATATCACCATTCACCACTTATATCATATGCTTGACTAATATTTCTCTTCAGTTATTTAAGATCACTTCTCAGGTGTTCCTACTCACCCTTTATTTACGAGCTTTTATTCTTCTGCTCTTCTGYATGCCCTGTCTTGGACTTACAGTTGGTTTTTCATGTATTTATTTCTCTTCCTTTTGACCTCAGATTGCAATGAATGGGTTCACAGAGGTGTTGACTTGGATATTGTGCTCGTATAAGGAAAACTTTGCGTTGCTAAATCGTAAGGATGACAAATCAACTGCAGTGATTATTGGAAATCCTCGTTCTGCTGATTTTGAGGTTTGTGTTTGTTTGACCTTGAACKATGTCACTATTGCCCCTTTTCCATATCTTTGACTTGAATTTTTATAACAATTATGCACAAAGGATGTTAATCAAAAGAAGGGTATTGAAGTTAGTTTGGTCTCTTTAAAGAGATCTTAAAAACTTCAGGACATTTTGTGTCTTTTAAGATCTTTCATGTGGCTTGACTCTGTCTTTTGCAAATGAGTTATAATGAGGTAAAAGCATGCGATCATCTTATGCTATCTGCAGCACTAGCTTTTCTGTGTTGCTTGGTGATATCACCTCTCCATTGTGCACTATTTTGCTTATTGTTTCCGTTTCCGCTGCTACTTTCTTAATATATTGATGGTTTACTATGGATGTGCTGTCAAAATTAGGACTATATCCTTTGCATCACATATCTGTTTTCTGCAATATTGGGGCTCTAGAACGGATGATTTGAAGTTGGTGCTTACTTGTCTTGGCTGAGTCACTGTTATAAATTTCAATAGTAGGATTTCAAGGGAAAAAGGGTATTTGGAGTGCTTTATTGCCTTGGTGGATTTTTTTTTCCARGGAAATAACTACTTMCTCCGTTTCTTTTTAACGACAACTTTAGTTTTGACACGCTTTTTAAGGAAGAGATTTGAAGGTGTAAATGAGCAAATTAGGTKAATTAATTTTAGCACAAACAAGAATGAGATCATATGTTACTAGTCTTAAAATTATATTACCTAACTTACTCGTTTACACCCTTAAATCTATTCCTTAAAAAGCGTGTCAAAACCAAAGTTGCCGTTAAAAAGAAACGGAGGAAGTATGTGAATTTGATATCTTGTTCTCGTTATGGAGTACGTCATGCATCTCATGAATAAGATAAATAGTTGTGACTTATAAATCTATGGAAGCTCAAGTATATACTTTTGATTTTCTATTGGTAGGAAAGAGGAAKCGGTTTAGACCATGATGATATCAACAGTAAAAMTTAGAATTGAAACTGAAGGCTATGTTTGGGGAGGATAAAAAGAGCTATGTTCTGTTGGCGTTTGAGTTTGCCTTTTTTGTTTCTCTGAAAGATGAAGAATAATTCTGTGGAGGTGTAGAATTGGTGGGTGTTAAAAGTGCTACAATTTGGAAGCCACAAGCAAACACTGATTAATTTGAAAAGTGTTTTGAAAGATGCTCATACATTGATTTTTCAGTCTTGATATCATTTAGAACTTTAGATGCCTTGCTATAATATATCTAGTATTATAGTTCATCTTATGCCTTATGACGATATAGCATGATTCAATTTGACTATGTGATAAATTGAGTGGTAAATGGAGCCTTGTTTTGAGCTCTTTGATAGTGTGTGAAACATTGTTTCTTTATTTGTGCCTAGTTTCAATGATGATTGTTATGAAGCCAAGAAACTTCATAAACATAATAGTGCTCAATTTGGAAAATGCATATGCCTTTTGATTTTATGGAGTTATTTTTTTTAAAAAAAAAAAATTACTTCGTTTAAAAAAAATGCAACAAATTAATTTTCACGTATTTTAAAGAATGGATTTAACAATGTAAATGAGCAAATTAATCAAAATAATTTTAACACAATGAAAAATGAGATTATAACTTAATTGTGTTAAAATTGTTTTGAATAATTTGCTCGTTTACATTGTTAAATCTTTTCCTTGAAATGCGTGAAATTTCATTTGTTCAATTTTTTTTGATACGGAAGTAGTTTTGCCCTGGGATTGGACAATTTAGTTTTTATGATGAATAACAATACTATTGCAATCTGTATGAATTATTATGTGTGGTTAATGATATACTTCCTCCGTTTCAGAAAGCTCGTTATACTTGCTATTTTAGGAAGTTTCACATTAATTGCTACACTTCTCTTTTAGGAAATAAACTCGCTCTATCTCTCCTGTCTCTTATACACATCTAGATGTGTATAAGAGACAGGGATTAGGGCTTTAATTTATTGACTATTGTTCTTTTAGAAATGATACATTGATAAGATGTTGTTTGTACAGGAACTTAATTATATTACTAACGTAATTTAAAATATGTGATTCAAATAACTTACCTTGCAAATTAATAGAACTTCMCTATGGCAAGGTGCCAAGGTGTGAAACTTAGCTTATAGCTTAGTGCCATCGTGGCATACTCACTTGGCCTGTTTTGTACTATGTATGCTWTGACTTGATTTGTGATTATGTTCTGTCCTGGCCAGAGTGTATCCTGTGTCTGATGTAACTGTATTATTTATGCATTTTCAGGTTGTACGTAGCAGTCTTATGCCTGGTATTTTGAAAACCGTTGGGCACAATAAAGATCATCGAAAACCTATCAAGGTAATTCAATCTTTTTATGCTGCCAATGTTGAATTTACTAGTTATTGTGTGAGCATTGACTATATGCAGCTCTTTCATTATCTGGTGCTTGTCTTGTCTTGTTTTTGRTTTATTCTATGTTGTAGTTTCAGTTTTGGTTGTCTATTAATGTTATTCAATATGGTGTTTAGATTTTTGAGGTCGGTGATGTAGCATTGCTGGATGATACAAAAGATGTTGGTGCCCGAAACCATCGTCAACTTGCAGCTCTTTATTGTGGTGCTAGCTCTGGTTTTGAGGTATCTTATCTGATATCCTGATTTGGCCTGTTGCTATTTTATTTGATTGTGGACAATACAATTTGATATCCTGTGCATCAATATAGAGTCAATCTGCTTTATTTAGTGATTCTTATGATATGTCCTATGGATTTAATGTTGATCATATTGAATTGAACACCCAGTGCGCTTGTATTTAGGGAGGGAAACAATGTAGCAAATTTACTAAATAAATCTTAGCCATGAATAAAACTTGGCCATGATGGTGGGATTATTGGGGTGATTTGTGTGGGGGTTAGGGCTGATTATCGCACGAACCGAGACCAAGCACCCCAGTGCTCGGGTCGGGTTCGTTAAGGAATGAGGGGGCTGACGAACCTGAAAATTCTTTGCTTGGCTCGAGCTCGAGTTTTAAGTTTAGGCTAGAGTTCGGTTCATCTTGATTTTTGGCTTGAGTTTGCCTCTATGACTCCAATCATTCCTAAATTTACAAGTTTAGTTTTCTACTTGTATTGAACTTGATTAGTAAACCTAAAACAGCAAGCAAGTTGTTTGACATATCACGAACAAGGTTAACATTATTGTGTAAGCTTTAAATGGTGTCCAAATCAATATATCCATTATTGCTCACAGATCCATAAACAAATCAAGAATAAGCCRGCAAATATGCATTATCGTCAAGCATAAACAAATCAACAAGTCCATAAACAAAAATAAACCAAAGTAAAATAAGTTCACACTACAATATATTAAATAAAAAAACCATATTTTTGCATGTCAAGATCATGGTCATGTGCCGTCTCTCAAGATCCCCTTTTCTGACACTGTCGTGTGCTGTTGCTCCATCCCTGTACCACGGCTGCAACCAACCGTGGCCGTCGCGGGTCCTCTTCTCTCTCTTTCTGGTAGGGGTTGTAGGGTTTGAGTAGATTTGGGTGAGTGAGGGGCTGACTTTGCCCTTCACTCTTTCTTTTTTATTTTTTTTTATAGTATTAGGCTGTTTTTACCTTTTTCCCCTTTTGTTTTTTTGGTATTATTGTTTTATGGTGTTGTTTATTTATTGAATATTAAATGAGTATTTGAGCAGTGTACATTGTACTAAATCTTTTTTTAAAGCAAAAAATAAAACTGAGGTAGTAATTTAGTTTTTAAACAATGGATTTTTTTTTTTWAAAAAAAAAAAATCTATTCAGCATGTTCACAAGCTTTCGGCCGAGCTTGAGTTGCCACGAGTCGAGCATTGACCAAGCCAAGTTGTTCACAGAACTGACAGGCTCATTCTCACTCCCAGTGGGGGTTATGGTCTTGGTCTGATGCTAATCTTTATGTGTTATGGTGAGGCTTTAGATTTGATTGAGACATTTCATTATTGCCTTTTTTTTGTTGCAGCGAGGGGAAATGAATATTATTTGCATATAGTGTTTGATATGGATTAAAAAGCAAAGGAAAAAGAATTGGAGTCTAGGTGCTGCGAATGGATGTTACTTTCCATCCAATAACATAGAAATTTCAAGTATTGATATTTGTTTATGATAACTTGTTTGAAAGCATGTCTWTGTAAAGGTGCTTTGAACTTTCTWTTGGCTATCTTTTTTACTTCGACATCTTCATTTACCTTMGAAATCGCATGTAGACTTGTGTTGTGCTGGACMCGACATGACACTAGGATACTTTATTTATAGCGAATATATTGACCTTTTGCTGCAAATTGTTTGTCTGACAACCCTTATTCGAGCAGACAAATGTGTATAGATTTTTGTCTATCATGAGGGATCTGTTTATTTTAGTCCATTGATTGGATTAAGTTTGAATTTTGTTACTTGCATTACACTTTTTCATTAGTGCTGATGTGCACGTGATTTATGTATTTACCTCAGTGCTTAGGTCCTGGGTTCGGCCTCACTTTTACTCCTTTTGCCACAACACATGCTTCTTTTGTTTTAGGCTTGGGAAGTTAAGGGTTTGTTTGATCATATGGTGTTGCTTGAAAGCCTGCACCTGGGCTAATTCATCTTTAACGAGCAGCAAAAATTAATGCCCTTAAACTTTGAACTTTGCAGATTATACACTCCCTAGTTGACAGAGTTATGGAAATAATTGGCACTCCTTTTGTCACGGAAGGAGATAACTCAGGCTACTACATAAAGCGTGCTGATGTAAGAAGTTTGTCTCTATTATTCGGTTTTTAATAGTTTTGGCTTTTTATTGACTCTACTATTTTTGTAAAGAATCCTGAGTTTCTCCCTGGAAGACAAGCCAGCATCATTTACAAAGGGAAGCACATTGGTAATTTTGGCATAGTGCATCCAGAGGTATGTCTAAATTTCTTCATACCATGAAGCTTTTTCAGCTACGCTGTATTTAATCTCTATGCATAATTTCTCTTCATTATCTGGAACATGTACCATAATTTGATGTTAGATTATTTCGCATTATTTTTTCGACTTTGGTATTCTTGTAATTTAAAGGAAACMAAATCTTATGATTTTTTTWAAAATAACCCTAAATTTGTACATACTTCCTTGGTTTCGAATCACTCGCTACACTTTCTGTTTTTGGGCAAAATATTCTCTCTATCTCTCTCCTCTCACATGAGTCACCTCCCACAAACAGTTTTTACAAATAGTTTTACAACCAAAACCAATAGTAGAGCTTGTTACGCAACGACTCTAACTAAAGTAACAAATTTACAGTTAAGACTCGATGTTGGATCGAATGAACAATACAGGGGGGTGAATTGTATTGAGGGAACTTGACTACTTTTTGTGGAATTAAAAACTTAAAGCAAAAGAAACTTTGAGACAAGAGTCTTCGAAAACACAAAACTTCTCAAGACAAAGCCTAGACATAGAAACCCGAGACCTATGCAAAACAGGATTTTCGTCTTTATATAAATAGGATGCAACACCTAATACAATTTAAGAGACACACGTTCTAAAGTTCCTTCTCGAACAAAAGAACCCCCTCGTTACCAATCCCACTATTGGTTACACTACGTCTCGATTTATGCTCGTAATCCCTCGGTTATGAATTCCTCACTTACAACCCGTCGCTTCAATCAACATATCAAAGCACTTACCATTCAAATAAAACCTAGATATCTTGGCACTTTCTGTGATTGAAAGATTCGGATTTATTTTTTTGCTCAAGTGTGTCTTATGTTTGTTTACCAACTGAGTTTATTTATGTTGATGTGTGAGGCGTGAAACGAAGCAGTAAGCACAATCTACTAATACCTCCTGATTTTGTAGGAAATAATGCTTAAGTGGAAATTGCGCTGCAGAGTCCACTTCACACGATCTAAACATGTAAAGATATAGGCCATGATTCCATTAAAACTCTAGTTAGTGTATAGCCTGATGAACTGGCGCTTCACTTGCACGATCTCCTTCTAAGAAATAAATCAAAACAGTCTTTCCCACATATTAGGAAACGAATTTGAGCATTAAATCAATTCTTCCAATTTAAAACGCTTCATAAAGATAGAAATACAGTATATTAGGATATATCTATGAGAGAGAAAACGTTCGTTTGGCTAATAGAAGGATTGTTATCTCTTTTCAAATATATACAAATACCTAGTTAGTTTTTTCTTGAAATAATCTTTTTAATACTACAACCTCATAATTTTATCACATTAATGTAATAGGAAAATGTTCCGTGGTACTTCACAAAGTCTGCGAACTCCTCAGGTGTGTAGAGCAGAGAAGTTTAAAATCCACACATATAGACTTGAGTTAGTGAATATAATGTGAAACTCAAGCCAAAACATCTCTCCAACAGCACCCTTCAAACGGCCTTGCCAGCCACACCACGTCCCTCTATGGCCTCCAAGCGACAAACACCTTACCGTTTGTCCTCATAGTCGCGCACAGCCCTCACAGCAACTTTCCACTAATGGCCACATAGCTCCACCACAACCACTTCCACACAATCGCCACAGTTGCCCACCACAGACCACTTCGCAATCGCACAACCCACAACTATCCCACACTTCGCATCAAATGCGCGCACACCACGCCAACAACCACCAAATCGTACTCCCTAGGCCTCCACAACCATCGACCGTCGCATCCTCATCACCCCACTTGATCCAGGGCTAGGGAGGAACGTTTGAGGTGTGTCGGTGTGGGTTTTAGTTAGTTCACAGACATATACCTCTAACTAATGCGTCTTATATGTGGGATATTTAAACCTATGTCTACCATTGTGGATTGTTGCATAAAAATTCGTTGTGTACCGATGTGGGTAATTTTCCTAATGTAATAAATCATATTTTCGTAAACCGTAATTTTCATAATCTTGTTATCTTATGGAGTCAATAATTCACACATTAACACCAAGCTTACCAATAAATAAAATTCTAGACCTATTTTACCAGATACTTCTCCACGAAGCATCTTCATTCCTTCGAGTCATATTTAAGTCTCAAAGGCAACTCGACGACCTCTTGATTTTGTAACCTTCTTCAAACACTCGTCAACAACCGGAAGACTTTTTGCCTTCTCCTCGGCATTCATACCCTTTAAGATACTTGAAGTCATGAACCTGATATCATAAACACTAAAGCAACGTATCAAAGAACACACACTATGATTTGGTTCTTAGTTGTTGTTTTGTCATTCATTCAAACTTAACTTAGGTTCAACACAAGAACTATAACTTGTACAGTGTGACAGAACAAATTGTGATTCTTTGCGATGGGATACTCTGAGCTACAGGTAGGGGGGAAAGTCAGACATGTCTGCTTCTTCCTTCAATCCAGTGAGTATGGTTCATGGTTTCGAATTCTCCCGTGAATATCAGGGGTCTGTCAGATGCAAAGTTAATAACGAAAATCAGTTCTCCCAAATAAGCACAATCAAAGAAAAGCTGTGATCTATTAGTTTTTTGGAGCTTCCCAAAATGCAAGCATAATAAGTCTCGCATATGCAATGGTGCAAATAGCTATCTATGACGTGTAGTCCTAACAGCATAATAAACCACTAATTTAACTGTGCTTGGGAATTAGGTACCTTGGCCAAATGATCTTTGCCCATGGGATAGTTTCACCTTAACAGGTGATGGCCTTATAAGCTTGAGAAATGGAGTATGGTTGATMAGTGGGCCACCAAGTTGAATAATTAAGCTCCTTTATATACTCCTTTGCCTTGCAGAATGTTCTCCATATCCAACTAGGGGGTGGTTTGTAAACCCACCAATCTTTGTCATGTAAATAGACTGCATTAACCCATCTAACCCGTAAGGTATCCTTCTTTGTTGTTATATGCCAAACCAATTTCCCAATTGCCAAAGTGTTCTATAAACTAAAATATCTGATGCCTAAGCCACCTAACTTCTTTGGTAAACACACTTTATCCCAATTCACATATCCAGATTTATGGCTTTGAGAATTCCCTTGCCACAAATATCTCCTGCAAAATTATCTGATTAATCACACTAGCAGGCAAAAGAGAGGTTTTTTGTTTGCCAAACTCTGATCCTAGCAGTCATCTTATCAATGAGACCTTGATGGTCAGCCAAGGAAATACTCCTATTGCAGATTGGGGTGCCAAGATATTTAGTTACCCACAAGCCTTGCAGAAGTAGATAAGCACTTTGATAATGACCTTTGCAATAAATCATCAAATCATCTTGCAAAGCACAGATTATTGAGCTGAAGTCTACCACATCTTGGATGGAATTTAAAGTTTTTCTTTTTTCCAATGTATTTCAGAGTTCTAGTTAAGTACTCCATACATAGCACAAAAAGAAGTGGTGAGAGGAGGTCCCAGTCCCCTCTCACCACTTAGCCCCAAATGTCAATGGCAAGTTCTATTGATGAGTAGAGTGAAAGTGGGAGAAGTAATGCAAGCCATGATAATTTGAGTGAATTTTCCAGGGAAGTTGAAGCCCTTCATGACTTCCTCTACAAAACTCCATTCTATGGTGTCATACGCTTTCTGCACGTCAACCTTCAAGACTGTGTTTCCTTGCATAGTGCCTCACAATGTGTTGGCATACAAGTATGTTATTGATAATACTACGGCCCTGAATAAAGGCTCGTTGGTTTTGATCCACAATGTCATGGAGAACAAGTCTAAGTCTCAATGTGCTACAGATCAATTTGGAAATGCACTTGTACACAACAGAGCAACAAGCTATTGGTCTGTATTTTGTCACCTTAGTGGGGCATACAACCTTTTGTCACCAGAGTGATGGAGGTTGAATTTATCTCTTTCAAGAGCTTACCATTAGCAAAGAACTTAGCTGCCGTGATGATGTCCTTGCCACAAATTTCCCATGTATCTTTAAAGAATTGACTGCTATACCCATCAATCCCGGTGGCTTTACTTGAGGGATCTCCTTTATTGCATTCCTTATTTCCATATCAATAAATTACGATGATGCTSTGTAAGCTATKGCCCTTGAGCCATGACCTTCCTTTTAATAGGCTCAACTGGTTTGTAGCATTCATGAATGTAGAAAAATGATCCACAAATTGATTACAAACCTCATGAGGGTTCACAACCCATTGCCCATTTGTCCCGAGTACAGTATGAGTACAGTATTGATCCTGTTCTTCAAAATTCTGCCCTTTATAGTAGCATAAACCTCTAGCTTTCTATGTGAGGAAGATGCTATAGTTATGATCCACACCAGTGCATCTACCAGRGAAATGTTAGGGTCTGAATGCAAATCCTCCTAAGCCTTAACAAGATTTTTCTTTGCTATCTTATACTCCACCTCTACATCACCAAACCCATATTCATTGAGCTTTTTGAGCTGTGGTTTAAGTAACTTTGAGTMTAGGTTTGTATAACCTAGAACATAGTATGACCCCTAACAGGTGAAGACCAAGCCGGTTTAACAAGCTCAGGGAAGTCCGCATGATGTGACCACATGCTATAAAACCTAAAGGGCTTATGTCCTTGGGCATCCTTCCAACATCTCAATAAAGCAGGAGCATGATCAAACTTCCCCTCTTGCAATAGTAGTAAATCTTCCCATCCAAGCATTATTGGCAAGTACCCTATTAATTTGGCCATTACTCTATCCTCACCCTCTTGTATGTTTGTCCAAGTGTGGAACCGATCAGTGAACTTCACATCCTCTAAGCCGCAATGTTGTACACAATCTCTGAAGGCCATCATATCTAATAAATGTCCCCTTGCATCTGTTCTCTCCTCTACTAGTAGGGTGTCATTGAAGTCATCGACAACCATCCATACCTGTGCAACTAGTAGAAAGAGTATGCATGTAAGCATAAACAAAAGAACAATCAAACCAATCCTTTCCAAGTACAAGTTTGATTCTAGTGTGTACAAGCTGATGCGTTCACTCTTTAATGTCAACATGAAAGTAATTCGGGGGCAACTACTCCCTTCGTTTTTTAATARATGTGGCACAGTGTTTAAGAGTTGATTGAATTAGATAAAATAGTTGAATAAGTTAAGTAAAAGAGTAAATGTCTGAGTGATTTTGTTTGGGAAAAAGTAATTTTTGGGTGAAATAGATGGGTAAAGTAATAAAGTTAACTTTAGTAAGAAGTAATTCATTAATGTTTGAGTAATTAAAGTGGTAAAATGCAATAAATGTTATTTTGTTAGAGTTGGTTTTGGAACAACTTTTTGAAAACATGTTTTGTCCAAATGGAACTGGATACAACGTAAAAAAAGGATGGGAGTAAATATTCTTCCTTTACAAATTCCAAGGGCAAATCTCGTAGTGATGATCAGCAATTAGGGATCAAGTTAAGGTTATAAGTGCTCCCAGATTGTGAGCCTTAGCCTTTGTTTCAGCAGGCACAAAGTTTAATTGGTAAGTAGAGACATGGTCTCGATTCATTCTGCTTGGAAACTTTTGGGCCCTTGGCGTCAAATCACTACACTATCCATACTAACCGGGTCGTGCATTCAGTTTTCTTCATATCCAATCACGGTAACTCATCGAAGTAGTAACTCCCTTAATCCATGAGTTAGAGCATCATAGCTATTCAAGTAGCCCAAGGTTAGGTGACTGACACTCGTCCTGCTTTTGCTTGTACTAAGTGAAATCTCGTCCCATTATATTAAGAAGCTGCTTTTCCCTTGGCTGAGCTAGTTCTAGGGCTGCATATTTGCATAAATTAGGTCCTGCAAAGTCTCACATGTATAACCCACTTTCTTGCATTTGGTGGCAGAGGGTAGGTGTTCGCATTCATAATTTGCAGGATGAGAAGGTGAAGATTCCATGGTTCATTTGTGATAGTATCAACATCAGGTGAATTCTTGATCTAGATTCACTTGCACATCATTCTAGCATAAATTAATTCTGTGCTCTTGCTTAACTGTCTGAAGGGTCCAATTTTGCCGTAAAAATTTGCCTAGGAGTCCGTGTTTTTAGAAGTGTAGGACTCATTCTGAAACGGAGGGAGTTATATGAATTTTGTGGCATAGCGTGCCACAAACTGTCAATGATATGTACGTGAGTTTTGCTAAGCTAAGTCCCAAAAAAAAGATTTGGACGAAATTAGTGGAAAATGACTTTGAATAACTTCATTAATGTAACAACATCTATCTAGGATGAACAGAGTGAATTTCAGTAGTGGTACTGAGAGATCCAGCATGCCTTTGTTTTTTTCTCTTGTTTTTTTTATTTGGGCAAAAATAAATTTTATTAACCAAAAAGTATAACTCCCAATGCAAAACACAAGGCAAAAACAAATGCAACACAAACTATTAAGACAAGGGCGCATACTAAAAATTAAATAAAGAACTCTAACAAAGTAAGAGCTTCAATAAAATGAAAGAAACAACCAAAATGAAACAATGGCTTAAAATTTAGGAGGAATTTTTATGTTAAAAAAATTTGACTTAATTAAAAAATACGGTGAGATTGTCGATATACATCTACAAAGGTAGTGTTTTTTTTAACAACTTTGGAGGAATCCAAAATCACAAAGACACGAATACTGCAGAAATCAATCCAGTTGTGAAAATCCAACTCAAACTCACGACTTGCCCGAATACCGCTGTCCTAATTGGACTGATGCCAAGCTTATTAATGCAAACAACAACTATTTTTTTTTTTCTTCCGCCAACAGACTGTTTAGTGTTGAATTAACTTGGCATATGTTCTTCAATAGTGGAGATAAAATTCAAGCAGATTATCTATCATCGAAAAATAGGAGAGGAATTAAAAAATTGGAAGATAAGAAATAACATCAGATATGTCATCTTGCTTTCCTGTTAGCATTTTAAACTTTTAGCAGTTGCATTATGTTGTTTTGATGAGACTGCACTCTTTTATAGTTTCATGTGTTAGTGAATTGGACTCATGTTTTGTTTTGAGTGTTCAACTCAAATTTCCTCAGTTTAACAAACTTCTCGATATTGCCTGTTTCAGGTGCATGAATAACTTGATATTCCCGGATCGTGTTCATTTATGTCGAGCTTAACCATAGAGAATTCTTATAAAGCATCGCGTATCAGTGAGAAGTCGTTCGGAGGGGGCTAATACAATTTTGGGATCGCATAGATTATTTTATATAGTACTTGTCAAACATTCTTAATTCGGAAGAAATCTTAATGCGACTACAAGAGTATACTTGACTACAGAGTAATACTGTTCTGACTTTTGGTTGAAACATACATCATGGAAAATCGTTGTGGCAGCAAGTTTTGAAAATTTTTATTGGAATATTATTGTTTGTGTACTAAGAATGTAATTTATTTTGCGTGTACAATCTTGGTTTCCTCCCTTGATACATTTCGATCCTTATGTGTCCTCTTCAAAAGAATCAAACCATTCCTCTTCTATTTCTAAGTTGTTTGCAATTTTCAAGGAAAATTATTTGGGATTTTCTACAAAATACCCATATTGTATTGTGGTTTTGTTCATGCTAGTAAAATTGGTAATAATATGTTTAGGATGACTTTTTTTGACTTTTCTCTCTAGGGCGATTTTCATGGTGGTTGGTGTTCCTTCTTCCGTTTTCCTTGGATTTCTCCTTATGGGAAAACAAAAAAAGAAAAAGTCTCCATTACTATCTTTAACTGAATGAGTACATAGATAAAAGGTTGCATAAAAAGAAAATGCATTCATTTACAAACCTGCTAAGATCTAAAATAGCATAAAATGAATAAAAATTTCGTAAGATTGATATCCTTACGTAATTTATGTTGAGAGATCTGGAAAATGAAAAATAGTATGTCAGTATCAGACATCAACCCATAAAGAAAGAAACAAACGTAGAAGGCAGTATGCATAGATCATGTATTTGCTGTATAGTATGTATATTAGCAAGCTAAAGACACCCTTTTGCTTTTTGAAGCCAGCCACACTGAGGTGTGTGATCCGAGGAGGATGGCTTGTGGGCCCACTCACCATAACTTTGTCTACTTGTAGAAGCTGCTAGGTTTTAGGTATAAGTGCATGTGGTAATTATACAGTGCCTTGAGCCGTTTTGGTAGTTGGTTCATTCGAAATCATTCAATCAATCAGCATTAAAGTCCAAGCTCTCAATCTTTATTTTTAGAGTTTTACTCTACATGGTATCAGAGCCAGGTTCTTGAAACCTGATTCATACACACACAACCTGCACACCATAACCTCAAGCTGAAGATCTTTAAGATGGCAAGCAAGGACAGCTCCACCATTGATCAGGTAAGTCCTCTGTACCTGCACCCAAGCGACAATAATTTCAACATCTCAGAGAAGCTTCAAGGGATTACCAACTATAGAAGTTGGCGCARATCAGTAGAGATTGCACTTGCAGCTAGAAGGAAACTTGGATTTGTGACTGGTTCTGTGAAGAGARACAAGGAGGATGCTAAGATGCAAGAGCAGTGGGATACCTGCAATAATGCAGTGATATCATGGCTACACAGCTCCATGAATGATTCAATCAAAAAATCAGTGTTGTATTTCAACAGTGCCCAGGACATCTGGAAGCAACTGGGAAAACGTTTCACTGTGAGTAATGGTGCAACCAAATACAGGCTCAACAAGGAGCTGTATGAAACAAAACAAGGTGAAATGAGCATCAGTGAGTATTATACAAAACTCTACTATATGTGGCAAGAAATTGAGGAGTTGTCAGACTTGCCTCCAATTGCTCATCTCAACACTGAAACCACTGCTTATATTGATGCTGTAAGAWTGGAAAAGGAAGAACAACATCTCTTCCAGTTCCTGAATGGACTTGATGAGTCCTACACTGCTYAGAGAAGTCAGTTATTGCTTCAGACTCCCCTGCCMTCAGTTGAATCTGCTTGTGCTGTGCTTCAACAGGAGGAAGCTCAAAGAGAAATGTTGGGTGGAAATCCTGGAGTTGGAGAAAACTCTGCAATGAGTGCCAAGAYAGAGAAGCAGTATCCAGAAAGGAGGACAGGAGGTGGCAAAGGAAACTATGAAGAAGTGTGCAAAGCTTGYGGGAAGAGAAATCACACAGCAGAGAGGTGCTGGACTGTAGTAGGATACCCTGAAGGTCATCCAAGGGCCAAGTACAACACCAAGGGTCCCAGAAATGATGGCTATCAAGGAAAAACAAGTTGGAACAAGGGAAGAAACCCACAAGGGAAAKGATCTGGATCCAGGATAGCTGCAAATGCAATGAGTTCAGGAGAGAATGTTGGAGGAGGAAGCCTCACACCACAACAGGTGGAGCAGCTCCTGAAATTGTTGCCTGGTTCCTCTGGTGGTGGAAAGAATGAAGCAAAATCAGAAGRTGAATTCGAAACCCYATTTTCWGGTATGATAACTTGTTTCAATGTTGCTTCAGAAAGGCATGAATGGATAATTGACACAGGAGCCACTGATCATATGGTCTGTGATATAAACATGCTCATAAATGCTAGGGAAGTGAGAAATTCTCCCAAAATCAGGTTACCAAATGGAAATGCTGTCAGCATAACTCATATTGGAGATGTTAAATTGCAAAACTCCATTTTGTTGAAAAATGTGCAATGTGTGCCTGATTTTAATCACAACTTGTTGTCTATTGGTAAGCTTGTAAGGGAAGGAGAATGTCAAGCTGTGTTTTATCCTAATTTCTGCATTCTTCARGACTCACATTCAAAGACAATTAAAGGAATTGGCAAAATGATGCATGGTCTGTACTACATAGTGAATGTAGGAAGTGATGAACTGAAGAAGGTGTGCAGTGAAGTAAGAAAGAAATGTTTGCCTGGWTGTGTTGCAGAATCAAGAAATGACAGCAAGGAAAAGAAGGAAATCAAAGGACAAATCATGTGTAATAGTGTAGTTGAAAAACC
>SNQN01000656.1:38684-49742 GCA_008642245.1 Bassia scoparia
TCAAAAGCATAGAAAAATTCAGAGTATAGAAAAATCAAAGAATCGTACCATAAGTCCATAGGCCCTTTAGGTTATTCTAGATTATTAGGTTATTTTCTAGGGTTATATTATGTTTTCTATATARATTGATGTAATTGTATTGGAAACATATGACAAGAAATACAAGCAATAATAATGTAGATTTCTATCTCTCTCTATGGTTCTTGTCATGGTATCAGAGCATACGATCCTGGCCCGGCTAATCTCAGAGACAGGATGACCCGTTGTGTGTGCATATATGGTAGGTATTGGAAGAACTGTTTGGAGCACGTAGCCCAARAGTGTTGTCGCCCCAAGTAGGGGTTTGTTGTCCTCATGTTYYAAGTCCAAAGAAGGCCCAACGATGAAGTGTGTGACCTATCCATATGGTAAGTTTAAAGGTGGCTAACATGTGAGGGGGAATGTTGAGAGTATATCTCACATGTGTGCCACATTGAAAGAATGAAGAGATAATGACTAATATATAAGCTTGGTGGGCTACTCCTTATATTACCAATTGGTTTCATAATYGAACCTCACCAAGCTTGTGTATGGTTATACTCTCCTTGTTTGTGGGTTTGTGTGAGGCCTAGTGAAGTTTGTCACTCTTATTAAAACTCTCTAATGAAAAAGCTAGGGTGATAAGCTTTTTCATAAGAGTTTTGGAGAGAGAAACAAATTAATGTTCATTTTGACCATATACTTATACTTAATAAATTGTTCTAATAAAAACGAATGTCTATAGATGTCTTTTTACATATTATTGAACTAGATAAGCCCCGAGCAAATGCTCGGTTTGTAAATAAATTATGAATTACTTTTATATATAAATTGAAGCATTTTTTTTTTGCTAAGTAAATAAATTCCATTAGAGCACAAAGAACATTACAACCTATAAAGTCTAGACTCCTAAGGCATCCCAACTAGGTTGTCACCTCTTAAGAGATCCAGACTAGAAAACAACTAGATTACATAACAATCTGATCAAACCAAGCATGATCCTACCTCAAAATCTTAGAAGGCACAATGCTACGGACTCTACCAACAACTGTTTCCTTAATCTGATTATACAAAACCTCACAATTCACAACATGATTAGTCCACAACAAACTATTTCAAGCTCTCCAAATAAAGTACATCGCAGCATTAATAATAGCATAGCAAACTGCCTTTTGGAAGTTAGACCTAGAGCTCCTCTGCACCATCCTGTAGCTGAAAACATAAGTGCTGCCAAAACAACCAGGTAACCACAGTCGAATATTATCCCATATCAGCTTACTAACAGAACAACCAAAGAACAAATGAGGTAAAGATTCAGAATGATTRTGACATAAGACACAACAATCATTCTCTGCAATTTTCATATGCACCAACCTCAGTCTAGTTTTCAATCTATCCCTCATAACAAGCCAACCAATGAACCGGTGCTTAGGAACAGTGAGTCTGTTCCAAACAAAAGAACACCAAGGAATTTTCTCAACTCGTGGCTCTAGTTTCTGATACAGCTGAGAAACAGAAAAATGACTCATACGCATAATCTCAGCCTGTAGCCCCACCCTCACTAAATAATCCTTAACCTCACAAAGTTTCCTCCAGACCCAACTATAGTCCATTGGGCATTTATAATCCCACCAATTTGACTGCTTAAGATAGACCGAGCTCAACCATTTGAACCACATATTATCCTTTTTATGTGCAATAGCCCAAACATGACGTGCAATGTTGCAAATATTCCACACACTTGTATTTTTGATACCTAGACCCCCCATCTTCAGAGGCTTGTAAACCTCCTCCCATCTAACAGCACCTACTTTAGTGAGAAAACACGTGCCTTCCCACAAATAAGCTCGACATATCTTCTCAATGGCATGAATAACAGCTTGTGGTAAAACAAATATCTGTGACCAATAAAGATGAATAGTCATCAAAATAGAGTTGATAAGCCATAAATCGAAACTTTGATCTATTTAAAATGTAAATATTATTGTGATGTGTGACACTTATCACCATCTTCACTCTCGTTTTACTTGTCGAATTAAAGTGTGAAAAATGAGGTCTCTCATGGGGTATTTATAGGCATTTGCCTTGTCCCATGAGAGCCTTGATGTGTGACACTTATCACCATCTTCACTGTCGTTTTACCTATTGTAGATACCTACATTTGTCCCTAGCCCAAAACGGCCAATGATAAGATACCCCTCGCAACACACAAGTCAAATCGAGAGAGCTAGGACCTTGACAAGCCCTCAAAATGGTATTTGGCTTCCTCGGGAAGCTTGTCTCGAGGCAAAATATCCCAGGATGGCCCGCTTTGCTCGATTTTGCGTTTTTGCTTAAGAAATTTGTAAATATTAAATCATAAATCGAAAAATTATGGAAAAATATCTAAAACTTCCTTGTGAAAAATAGTGTGTTGTCTTAAAATTTCGTGAATTTTGGAATTCTTTTCATAATTTAATTAATAATCGAAAAATTAATTAAATTGTTGAAAATTCTGAGCATCGCAAGAAAATCAGCTGAAATCATATAAAATCAAGAACATATTTTATATGATTTTCTTTCATTACGATCTCACTATTCGAGGTAAAGCAATCCGCTAAATATCCTGAATATTGCAATAATATCAACCGCAATCGCAATAATATCTGCCGTGATCGTATAAAATCACGTAAATATTTTATACGATTATATTAAAATATTATTTCATCGCAATCACACTATCCGAGGCATGGAAAATCGGCCAAGATATAGGAGGTGTTGGGCGCAATTACGCCCAAAACCTACCGCTCCGACTCTCGAGGTTTTGGGCGATTCTCTCTCTCTCACTCGTCCAACCCTCTGTCACTCTCATTCTCTCTCACAAACACATTCAAACACATTCAAACTTTCTTTTGCATCAGATCTAAGAGGTTTTCAAGGGTTCTAAAGGTTCGAAAAAGGCTCCTAAGGGTCCGAAGCTACGTCCTTGGTTTTTGACATCATGTTGCGAGGTAGGTTTGAGGCCAACGTCTCAATTCTAAACCCCCTTTTGTATGCTTGTTTAGAAATTCTACTTTCTATGTAATTTACATGTAACATTGATTAACAAACAATTCGTCAATTCAAATTAAAAGCAACCTTAAGGCACAACTTTCAATTTCTCGTACGAGTGCTTGCATGCATGTCTCACAACTATAATATGCTTTAACAAAGACCTGCAAATTTCGTGTTTCATGCCTAATAAGATAACTATGGACAACCAACATTAGGCTCATGGAATACGGAATTAACAACACATGCCACAACAAACTAGACATTATGCGCATAGTATTCTGTTAAACAACCCACTTAGGAATGTTGCATGCTTAGGGTTTAAAACGGAAAACTGTTTGCTGTTGTCTTTCGTACAATGAACTCGCAATAACTGAGTAGAGGCTGCTAGATGCGCGGGGGTGCTGTGCACTACTTCACCCTTACCCTTGTCCCCTAATCTAGACCTTTGGTACACTACCAGACATGGAGTCCTTCGCCTTGTTTTATACAATTATAGGCAAGTCTTAAAACGGGTTCCGCAGCTTCCCAAAAGAAGTGCGGTGGCGACTTTGCTCATTTCGAGTATAAACATACAACTCCAGGCATACTCACAATATGCAAAAGCAAGAATTCAATTCTAGCAAACAAACAGAGCTGTCCTTAAATTGTACCTCCCGGAGCAGAGGGACCAGAACCAATCCGGCCCAATGACGCCCCGGCGCCCGTGCAGTTTTCTGGTGACTCCACTGGGGAATTCACTAAATCTATAACCTTAAGTGATGTGTAGGCAATACTCGAATTGTTATGCCATTTCGGCGTCCTTAAGACGGCATTGTGTTTAGGCATCCTACATTACACGAAACTTAGGTCATTGGCATTGAGTTTACGTTTTCTAGGCAACACGTCTCATATAAGTGTGTTCTACACTTGAGACAAGACCGGGGGGGCTCACTTAAGATTGGCGCTGGTGCACTACCTATGTATTCAACTCTTAGGCTTGATGCCCGTCCCCACCATGACGCGTGGCTGTGTGCACTACAAAGTCGTAATGGTTTAGACCTCCTTTGTCATCACAGCGGGCTGGATGTCTTAAGGATCGTTCTGAGCCTAGTCATGGGACCCTTTTGGACACTCGGACTGACCTATTCGATAACGTAGCAACTAACTCTAGGTGGCTGGACTTTTGTTTTTCTTTTGCATATAGGGTTCATGCTAGCGTGACAACTTGCTACGATGGTGCGGGTGCTAAGGATGAAGAATTGGACAACATATTGTGCGGTTTTTTCGAGCTTTGCATCGAGATTTAGTGCTAGATTCTATCTTTCTATTTTAGGATATTTAGAATAAATCTAATTAGTTATCAATTAGTTTATGATATTTTACAGTTTTATTTATCTATCTTTTAGGGTTAGATTTACTCTTTGTTTAGTATTTAAATAGTTCAAGTTTAAGCAAATAATCAGACATTAATTTCAGAAACTTTTATGAAAAGGCCAAGAGTTTTTTCTCAAAGAACTCAAACCCTAAATTTGCAAGTTGGTGGTTAATTCCTTTATACTTGTGTTTGTTAATTTAAGATTGTTGGTGATTAATTTCTTTATGCAATCTTGATTAGCAACGTGATTTGTGGTGGATTAATCCTGTATCAAAATCATAAAAACCATTGATTCGTGGTGGCTTTGCCTTTATCGAGTCAAATATCCCAAATTTTCTGCACAAATTCAATCAGTTTAGTGCCTAATTGAAATCGAAACCCAAATTCGTGTCTCAATCGAATAAAGCTGATTAATTCACGCATCATCTTGGTATCAGAGCTTCAAGATCCTTAGGACGAATTGCTTCAAATCGTGCTAAATTCGCTGCAAACAATTTCACCAGAAACTGCCCAGAAATTCCAGAATTCAGGTCTGAAAATATTGGTCTGTTTCTCCCATGTAAGATCAATTATTTGGGGAATTATTGTGATAAATTATTATTTTGATCTGTGTAGTTAATGACTGGAAAGTTTCGGAATTTTTCAACTTGATTTCGTATTTTTTCGGAATTTTTGTTTCCAAGTGCGTCTGAAATCGATCAATTCTGCGCATCTGTATTGTTTTTGCTTTTGTGCTCTCGTGCCTTCGTATTTTTGGACGATTCTTTTTGCATTTGTTTCTTAACATCTGAAACTACACTCGTATAAATTTTTGTGGCTTAAGTCTTAATAACGAGTTCTGTAGAGCCACAAAAACATGACCCATCTGCACTGCTCGAATTCTGATACTGCGTGTCTGTATTACTTTGACTGTTGCTGCTTTGCTTCGTATCCTTGTGCGATTCCTTTTGGGATTGATTCTTAACATAGTGAAGTATGTTTCTGTCAAGTTTCGTGGTTTAATTCTTCCTGAGTCGATCTTAGAAGAGTGTAACTTTTGGTGCATATGTTGTGTTCTACTGCAATGGCTAATCAAAGATGTAAGAAGTGTCATGGTTTTGGTCATGGGGCTGCTAAATGTGCAAACAAAAGGTATATTTCCTCGGAGGATATTGCGAACTTTGAGAAACAAAAGGAGGTCCCGAATGAAAGAACTTGGCAAGACTTGTTGTGTAAGATTGAAACATACCATCGTTATTTGTGGGTCAACAAGGATCATAGAGCATATGCAATTGATTATGTGCATTTCCATCAACTTCATAATGCTCCAAATGCATCTAAGGAAGAACTTTTTGAGGTGTACATAGAAGGTTTGGAGATGTATTAAGAAGAAAAGAACAGGTTCCCTAACTTGAAATACAAACCAGAAGTTCATGTTATTGAAGAGCAGATTGATGATCACTCGTCCTTAGTAGTGCAAGACGTTTTCACTAACAATTCTGAATTTGTTTTTGAGGACCCCCCAAGTTTGATGAACCCATAGGAAATGACTCATACATGATTGAGCAAATAGGCAAGGGAATGATCACCCCTAAGGCATGCATTGCATCACAAGTTGATTCGACATGGAACCTAACTTTTGGTCCATGTGCAAACAGGGTAGGCACTGTTGGATCGACTGAACAATACAAGAGGGGGAGGGGGGTGAATTGTATTGAGGAAATTAAGCTACTTTTTGCGGAATATAAAAGAAACTTAACCAAAAGAAACTTGAGGCTAGAGAATTTTTCCAACACAGAAACTCTCAAGACAAACGCAGAGAGAGGAAAAACTGTGGCCTGATACAACACAGGACTTCGTCTTTTATTATAGTAGGATACAACACCTAACATAATCTAAGACCCTTGTTCTCATTTCAACAATGAACTTCTTAAACCCTCGTAACCAACCCCTCTGTTGGTCACACTCTCTAACTCTCGATTTCAACTGAAATCCCTCAGCTATGTAACACTCACAACCCAATTAAGACTTAATAACTTGGCCCTGGTATGAAGTACTTACAACTCAATTAAGACTTAATAACTTGGCACTGGTATGAAGTAAAAAGCTTTGATTAATTCTTTGCTCAAGTGTATATTATAATTTACTAAGTGAGAGTATTTATAGAGTGAGAGTGTAAGTGTGGAAGTCAAGCAGTAAATCGTGTGTTTGTGGACTTGGCACTATTTTGTAGGAGTAGTGCTTAGTGGAACTTGACTGCCAAGTCCACAAACACACGATCTCAACTCCTCAGAATATATCCGTTGATGTTCCTATTTTAGGAAACTGATTTTCTCATTAAGCTTTTCTCAACTGATTTCCTTAGTTTTAGGAAACTGATTTTTCTTTTTAAATCGTAAAAACAAATGAGATATTTTAAAGATGAAACGTTAATATCAAAGATAATATAATATATAGCTTTGAAGAAATAAAGAACCAGAAAATAATTTTTAATAATTTATAAAAAGATTATATTTTATTTCAAAGGATTTATAAGTTACCTAGGTTTTATTTTGAATATCTTTTTACAAACCACCAAATTAAATCCTTTAATAAATTAAATCACAAACATTATATTATATCTCTTTTATCCTATGAGCTCATACTTCATTCCTTAATGCCAAGTTGTACAATAAATCTAAAATCGTAAAACCCTAGATCTAGTGTACCAAACTTCTCGAATACTGTTTTAGGCAATACTGCCAAGGAACTCGAGCTTCCTTTGATGTGAGCTTCTTCCTTGAGCTCTGTTTAATGCTTCCAAAAGACCTGGGAACTTCTTCCTTCTCCTAAGGATATCCTCATTCCTTTAAGACATCTTGGATCATTAAAACCTGAAATCACAACACTTAACACGCACATTAGATAAACACTTACGAGTTTGCTTTGTTGGTTTGTTGTGTCATTCATCAAAACATATGGGGTTTAACAGGCACCAACGGTCTGAGCTAGTAGACACAGGGTTCGTTCCACGGTTCTCAAGCAGCGCTCCGTTAATCAACACCATTGCACTAATGGATAGTGAAGACACTCGAATGGACTTAACTTTAGCTGATTTGAATGAGACCCTCAACTCATTGGCTTCCCGAGTCGCTCAGCTAGAGAAGTCCAACACCAAGGTCCTCGAAATTCTTGAGGGTGTGATCCATGGCATCCTTAAGAACTATGTAGACCGGGTTCTTTCCAAAGGAGAAATAACTTCATTAGACAACAATTTGCAAGAATCAGTTGGCGAGAATAACACTGAACCAAAGCCAACAACCAATATAGTGGAGGTCATCACTTCTTACATGAACAAAGAAATGAAGAGGATCGACGATTCTCTTAAAAGCAAAACTATGGTGAAGGCACCTGTAATTCATAACAAGCGCAAATACACTAGACTAGGCATGCACTATGCCCAAGCCCTTGAACACCTCAAGGCAATTGGCTTCATTACACCAAAAGGCCTTACTCCTAATCCTCCTCTGGAGAAAAGGCCTCCTAAATGGAGCATAGACAAGTTTTGCAAGTACCACAAAGGACATGGCCATGACATTGAAGAATGTCATACATTGAGGGAAGTAGTCCAAGACTTAGTAGACAGTGGTCGTCACCCCTTTCCTCTCAGAGGCTCTAAACAATATGCTCAGGTGTCCATGATAGGAAAAGATGAGGATTCCTTCGACCCCACTGCTCTCATCACACCAATCGAAGGCTTGGTTCATGGTTGGCGCAAAACCGTGAAGATAACTACTCCAAGAGGCAAGGTCATCAAGTGCACCATGGGCGAAGGACCAATGCTTGAGGATTCCGAATCTGAGACTGAGTCTGAGTCTAGTGTCGTAGAAGCTAGGATAGCTAGTCTTACGGAGTGTCCTCCTGAGTCTGTCAAGGAACCTAGTATCCTCCTTTCCCTTGTCAATCAAGTCTCTTTGGAGACAAACTTATCTGTACTCTCTTCAGAGTTTAATAACATGCTCCTTTCTGCTTACTCCTCGTTTCCTTCTTATGAATGCTTTAATTCACAACTCGAAAACAAAAAAAACAATAATGAGTTAATAAAGGCAATGGAAGAGCACGAAAAGAAAACTTCCGTCATCGAGCAAACAGAAAAGGTAGACATCTCCGACAACGACACGCCGTAGGAGATACAGATTGGTCTGACACTGAGTCCACAAGAAAGGGATGAACTGGTTACAACACTGAAAGAATTCCGGGATGTTTTTGCTTGGTCCTATGAAGACATGCCAGGGATTGATCCAGACATCGCACAACACATAATTCTACTCATAGAGGGGGCTAAGCCAGTCAAGCAAAAGCTTCGTTGCACAAAACCGGATGTTGTCCTTAACATTCGACAAGAAGTCATCAAGCAACATAATGCAGGCTTCATTAAGGTCGTCAATTACCCTCAATGGATAGCAAATGTGGTTCCGATACCTAAGAAAGATGGACGGGTTTGAATTTGTGTAGACTTTCGTGACTTAAACAAAGCAAGTCCGAAGGACGACTTCCCTCTACCACACATAAACGTTCTCGCAGAAAAACACAACAAACCATGCCTTGCTCTCATTCATGGATGGGTATGCGGGGTATAATCAAATCAATATTGCCAAAAAAGACATGGAAAAGACAACCTTCACCACTCCGTGGGGGCTATACTGCTACACTATGATGCCTTTTGGTCTCAAAAATGCAGGCACCACATATCAACGAGCCGCCACTGCTCTGCTTCATGACATGATACACAAAGAAGTAGAGGTTTATGTTGACCCAATATGATCGTCAAGTCAAAAGACCGCGAAGGACATACCCTTTCACTAAGTAAGTTATTTCAGAGACTCCGACAATTTAACATGCGTCTAAACCCGCAAAAATGCGCATGCGGAGTCACTTCAGACAAGCTCTTAGGTTTCGTCATCAGCTCACCAGGCATCGAGATCGATCCGACAAAGATCAAAGCAATCATGTTGCTTAGGCCACCACAAAATAAAAACGGAGATCCGAGGGTTCTTGGGTCGACTCCAGTACATCAGCAGGTTCATATCCAAGCTCACAATGGTCTGTGAACCCATCTTCAAGAAACTAAAGAAAGGTGCACCCAAGAAATGGGATGATAGTTGCCAACAAGTTTTCGACAGGATCAAGGAGCACCTCACCAATCCTCCTGTGCTAGCTCCTGCTCACCATGGGCATGCATTACAGCTCTATCTTATAGCAATAAGCACCGCCGTTGGAGCAATGCTCGCTCAAGAAATCGACGGCAAGGAAAGTGTCATCTACTACCTCAACAAGAAATTCCTTCCATACGATGAACGATACTCTGCCCTAGAAAAACTATGCTTGGCTTTAGTGTGGGCATCGCGAAAGCTTCGACATTATTTGCTCACACATACCTTACACATTGTATGCAAAGGGGATCCTCTGAAATACCTCTTTGAAAAGCCAACAGTCAACGGACGCATGTCTAGATGGATGGTTATGCTCGCCGAATTTGACCTTAAGTTCGTGCCTCAAAAAGCCACTAAAAGGTAGTATCATCTCCGAGTTCTTAGCAGACTCTGTAGACGAAGTCCTTCCGGAGGACTTTGACTTTCCAGACGAAGAACTTATGATGACCGAGGAAGATAGTTGGTCATTATACTTCAATGGTGCATCTAATAAAAAAGGATGTGGAGTTGGAGTGCTTCTAATCTCACCACAAGAGGAGCACACCCCAATTTCCGTTAAACTCGACTTTGACGTCACTAACAACGCCGCAGAGTACGAAGCATGTATTCTGGGTTTGTAAGATGTCGTTGCAGTTAACGTTAATAAATTAGGGTATATGGTGATTCCTCACGTATCATAAACCAGATTTCAGGCCGATGGAAGGTACAAAGTGAAAGCCTTGCTCTGTATCAGTCCTATTTTGAGAACGTTGCATCCCAAGTAGACGAAGTTGAATACACCTACCTACGACGCGAAGACAATCAATTTGCAGATGCACTAGCACTCTATACGAATCCCAAATTCAGTGACCCAAATTCCTTAGTCATAGAACGAAGACAAGAACCAGCATACGTCTGCACTGTATACRAAACAAATGAGGTGCCCAACCTCGATCCGGAAGAGCCGTGGTAAAATGACATCAAAGACTACCTAGAAAAGCAAAAAAGATCTCCGAGGCGTCTCGCATCTCAGTACCTACTTCAAGGCGGAGAACTCTACAAGTGTCACTACAATGGTCTCCACCTACTTTGCATCACTGAACAAGTAAGCAAAATAATCATGGAGCACGTTCATGATGGAATCTGTGGCACCCACATGAATAGCAGGCTCCTGGCCTCCAAAATCATCAAGTTGGGGTATTACTAGACCACCATGGAAAGAGATTGCATGCAACACGTCCGTACATGCGATTCCTGCCAAAAATACTCCAATGCACAACATGTTCCTCCGTCTCTCCTATCCACATTTGTCTCACTGTGGCATTTCTCTACATGGGGAATAGACATCACAGGGAAGATTACGCCGCCCGGGCAAGGATGTTATGAATTCATACTTGTGGCCATAGATTACTTCATAAAGTGGGTTGAAGCAGCGTCATATGCTAAGCTCCAAGCTAAGCACGTGGCAAAATTCATAGAAAACAACATCATTTGTCGCTATGG
>SNQN01000656.1:97554-108036 GCA_008642245.1 Bassia scoparia
ACATAGTGGCTAATACCAATTATCAGTTTCATCCTAGATGCAGGCTTAGCAAGCTTACCCATCTCTGTTTTGCTGATGATCTTATTTTGTGTAGTAAAGGGGATATGGAGTCCATTGATGCTATCATGGTTGCTTTTAAAGTTTTCTCTGATTCTTCTGGTCTTAAGGCTAATTTTCACAAATCATAGATTTACTGTAGAGGTATGCAGACGGAGCTCCGTGAGGCTGTTATTGTCCGAACTGATTTTACTCCTGGTTTTTTCAAGTACTTAGGGGTTCCAATTTCTTCTAAGAWGCCTGGTGTAAAGGAATGTGAGGTSCTTGKGGAGAAGATGACCTCTAGGATCGATGTTGGAGTTCACGACATATTTCTTTTGCGRGTAGAGTTCAGCTTATTAATTCTGTGTTGCTGACAATCCATTTATACTAGTCCCAGGTTTTCCTTTTACCACAGACARTTATTCATGCTATTGAGAGGATCTGTCGAGCTTATTTGTGGCAAGGTACTTGTTTTCTTACTAAGGCAGGCWCAGTTAGATGGGAGGAGGTTTGTAAACCTATACAGATGGGTGGCCTAGGCATTAAAAATATCAGTGTGTGGAATATATGTAACATCGCTAGGCATGTTTGGGCTATAGCACACAAAAAAAACTTATGGATAAAATGGGTCCACTCTGTGTATATTAAGCAGCAGAGTTGGTGGGATTATCAATGTCCCATGGACTGTAGCTGGGTGTGGAGGAAGATTTGTATGGTCAAGGATCTAATTGTGAGACAAGGTTTGCAGAATGAGCTTATGAGCATGGCATATTTCTCTGTTTCTACTTTGTACCAGAAGATGGAGCCACTGATAGAGCGGGTTCATTGGTGTGCTTTTGTTTAGAATAGACTCACTGTTCCTAAGCACAGGTTTATAGCTTGGTTGGTCATGAGAGATCGGCTGAAAACTAGGATGCATTTGATGCATTTGAAAGTTGTTGATGATGATACWTGTATTTTATGCCGAGCTCAGTGTGAATCTTTAGCCCATTTGTTTTTTGGTTGTCCTGTGAGTTGTTTGGTTTGGGATAAGGTTAGACAATGGCTGCCTGGGAGTTTCTGCAAYACCTATGTCTACAATTTCAAGAAAGTGCAACGGAGCTCGAAAACAAAATTTCAAAAAGCATTTTGTTATGCTGTTATTAATGCTTCAAAGTATTTGATTTGCAGAGCTAGGAATAGCTTGTTGTGGTCCCATAAAGTGATTAATTGTGATGCCTTGTATAATCAGATTAAGGAAATTATTGTAGCCAGGGTTCTAAGTGTTCTTCCTTCTAGGATTTCTCGGAGGGATCAGGCTTGGTTTGATAATGTTGYTATGTAATTAGTGGGTTGCATAGTCTAGGTCTCTTAAGGGGTGCCAACCTAGTTGGGATGCCTTGGTTTCCTAGACTTTTTAGGTTGTATTGTTTCTTKTGCTTATTGGATTTTATTTTACTTAGCAAAAAAAACATACCCACAAAAACCTAAAAATTCGAAAATGAGTAAAAACGTGAAGTAAACTATATTAAAACTAAAAACAAATGCTAGAATCGAAATTACCTKGAAAAATTAGATGGAAAGCATATAAAGTTTGCTAAAARTGGTTGAGAAATGAGTAAACTAGAGCAAAATCTACCAAGAACTTAAAGCTTTCTCTCTCCTAACTATGGAAGAATGAAGAAGATGAAGTTGAAAGAAAAATTCTGACAATTGAAATCTAAAAGTCTATTCTAAAATCTCTACTTGTTTGTTTCTCTCTCCTAAAACTATATAAATGGCTCAATTACAATTTCATAAAAATTACAAGTATGCCATTACTAATTCCAACATGTGCCAAATACTCCTCAAAATTCAAGTCAAACGTTGGTCAACCGTCGAAAAGTCAATGAGTCAGAGCTGACACCTATACGCGGGCCGCACGTTAATGCGTGGGCTGATGTGCGGGCCATCTCGAAATGTGCGCCTGCTCCAAAACGCTTTTGGAAAATTGAGGGAGAAAGGCTGCATGCGCGGGCCACCATGCGTGGGCCAGGAACGGGCCGCTTCTAGACACGCGGGTCGTCTCGAAATGCGCGCATGCTTAGAAAAGTTTCTGGAAATGAGGGAGGATGGCTGCAGGCGCGGGTCGTGCATGGGCCAAACCTTGCGATGCGTGCCCGCTCAAAAAGCATTCTCGAGGGAAACCTGCAGGCGCGGGCCATGCATGCGCGGGCTACCTTTGTTTGGCTCTTGAACTACTCAACTTTGAACGGACATAACTTCTTGCTCGGTGATTGGATTGCAGCTTGTAATATACCGTTGGAAAGCTCTCAAAGTCTACTTTACAATGCAAAAAGTCACACCTCCAAATTCAAAGTGTGAAAAAATATATGTATCGAAGAATGTGTTAGAGTAAGAGTTCAAGTGCCTTAAAGCTCAACTTAAGCAAACACAACCATGCCAACAAGTAGGAAGGCCCAAAACTAGCATGYGCACATCTAGGCAACTTGCAATCATTCACAATACTTGCAATTGAGTGTACAAGAATAGAAAATAAGAGAAAACTAGTGAAAAACCTATAAAAACCACTAAAAACCAACAAAATTTTACTAAACTATACAAAGTGGAAAACTAACCAAAAGGTTAGTGAAATGATATCGAAAACACACATATTGGCCAAAATGAGGAAGAAATAAGTGCTAAAATGTGACCTTTTTGGCACTATCACATGGCCTCTTAATCGAGTCTTATGGACCATCAACACTTCTCAGATTTCCTTTTTTTCTGAACTCTTTGTCCTAGAGTTCTGCACCTCTTATCCTTGCCCCCAACAAATGTGGCCGGACAGTTGGTAATAGCACTCTCAAAGCGACTTGATGATCTCCTAAAGATCGTACCTACGTGCATACAAACTTCATCAACATAAAGTGTTACCACCACAGACTTGGAGGCATTCAAGGTTGTCGCCAAGGATGAATGTAAGGCCGGTGATGTTTTAACCACTTAAAATTTACCTCATATGCCAAAACTGTCTTCCTTTCCTCCGGAGAGGAAGGACCAAGTGCCAACTAGCCTAATCACCCATCCCCAAATCCTAATGATAGGTAGGCATGGGACAAGTCATCATCGTTGAACATGGCATTTTGAGGCACTCAAGCTGATGATATCATAGAGCTCCTTGTCGATGAGGATGCCTGTCTAAACTCACTTTATGCCGCAATTCTTCATCCTCTACACGATCAGAGAACGTCGTGAGGTGCTTACCTCGTACAGTCCTCTTCGCAAATAAGGACAATCATGAAACATCTCATCCTCTTTATCAAAACCATTAACTTATTGAAGATTTCGTGCATAGTCCTTTTTGGCCTTCAATCGTAGAGTCCACCCAGAAATCAGTAACTATCCTGGAGTCAAGTATCCATTAGGGTCTCTTTGTAGGTTTTTTAAAAAAAAGCGCCTTGATCAAATGCTCTTCACTTCCCTTGATGTGCTAGATGATCCCATGTTCTTTGGAAAGTGAAGCAACATTAATGACGATGGCCAACATCCTTGTGAGACTGGCAGTATTGGATTTGTCCGTGGACTATAAACTCTTTTTTTAGAGGAAGATCTTAGATGTTTACATCTTTGCAACTTCCTTCCTAACCTGGAAAAGACATTTTGTATATCTCAACCGTAGGGTGTAATTAAACTTCCTTTTTTTCAGTTCCCTAACCTTTTAGATGAATCTCTCTCCTCAAATTCCAGTCCCATGACCTCTTCTTGTCATTCTCATGGTTTTTCGTGATTTGCTCTAGCTATGATGGCGCTTGGCAAGATGAAGGAGCTTCTTTTTTCCCGTTGTCTTTGGATAGAATAGATTAAACTTCGCATAGATATAGCTTCAGACCTTACAACAGAAATTTCATTTAAGTCTTGGCATTCTTCGAATCATGTAAAACTTAAAGGCGGCTATCATCACTCAAACCTCAGGTAAAGTGTCTAAGAACCAACTTGTGTCGGGGGGGGTGGTGTTAACAGTGGATTTGTAGAGTCTCATTGTTAAAGCGCTTAACATAGTTCGTTAAACTTTCATTTACATCGCTGTGTGAATCTTTCACAAGTTGTATGCTAATTTCCTTTCTTGGCGATTGCCAGAAATGATGAGTGAAAATAAGTGCAAGTTCAGAGAAATTGTGAATGAAACTAATGGGCAAAAATAAAAAAAAAAAGAAATCCACTGAACCATCTTTGAGCCATGCCTTTGAGAGTGACGAGAAATTACTTGCACCAAAGTTGCATTGTCAGTCTTTTGGTTAGCATGGGATATTTAATACATTGCCAAATATCATCGGGTCGGTGGTATAAATCATAAAGCTTCAATTAAGGAGAACTTCACCTTTAAGATGAGGTCGCATCAAACGGAAGCAGAGAAAGAATTTTATCGTGAGGGAGAGCGCTTGCATTTTCGCCCCACGAACCCGTGTCCTTGTTTCAAGTATGCACCTGCTTTCGGTACACCCTCACTTTGTGGAGCAGAACTCTGTTCTTGAATTCTATGACATGCCATTGGATGCCAGATGAATTGTGGAGTCCATGTAGTTGGAGAGACACATATGCGATGTAAGTGCTAACGAGGTACGAGATCCGAGTCAAGGGAGTGCTCACTTTTGTAGTATCTTTTAAAGCTCTTCACCTTACCTTTCAGGCCCTGTATGGCATCCTACTCTCGGTCTGTGTCTTTCCCCTCGGATTATCTCTAACATCTATAGAAGAAGCTTCACGTTAGAATTTTTTCCTTTTGATGAGTGCTCGTATACCTTATCTCATTTTTTAAGGTGGACACTTCATCATCATCATCGTTGTAGAAACAATATGGACCTCTGGTTGATTGAAGTTTTGGGGAAATAGAAAGAGGTCTAGGAGTATGGCGATACCTCCTAACCTGACTTCTCTCTCGTTCGATGGGAACAATTTGAGTCTCAACATGCTTTCCCTTGTCTAAGGGGGTGGGATTCTTGATCTTGGTAGTCTTAAGATTAGGTGCCACGGGTGTGCTATATTCTACGTCCTGTGTCTTGCCAGGAGCTTCACTGCCAGTTGCCTCGGCCTTGTCTTCACACAAGGCTTTCAAGCGTGCATTCTCTTCCTTTAGAGCTTGAAGCTAAGACTTCATGTCCTGTTGTTCAGCAAATCGATCTCTGTATTGGTTTGCTTTCCTTCTCGGATGATGGTGGTGTATTCCTTCCTTGTTTGGTGTGACCATCCCTTGAAGCCATTTTCTGATTGCCTCCCCACAAACAACGCCAAATGTTGTAGCAATTCGCTTGGCAAACTATAAGATTTCCTCTGAGCTGCAGGGTTGAAAGATGGGTGGAGGCTTCCCTTCAATGCTACTCCACGGGAGTTGATCTTGGGTTGGAGACTTGAGATGGCTTGGAGCTTCAAGTCCTCCAAGGCTCCTTAGAACCTGCAAGAAGGAGAATAATCCTTTTCTGATCATCTCCCCTCCGATGCCTAAGTAAAGGAAGGAGGAAAGTAATAAATGCAATTGAATATAGAGAGCGATTAGAGAGAGAGAGAAACTCTACACTTTCTTAAATGTGAGTAAATGCTCTCAAATATATGAATTAAGGTCTGAAAAATGAGGTCTCTTATGGGGTATTTATAGGCATTTTCCTTGTCCCATGAGAGCCTTGATGTGTGACACTTGTCACCATCTTCACCATCATTTTACCTATTTTGCTTGCTTAAGTAGTTTGAGATACGTTACCTGATCTGTTTCAATCGGACTTGTACGGTCAATAAGTTGCTTGTATTTTGACACATGGCMAGTTGGCACGTCGACAAGTGGCCTAGGGGACCTTTGTCACCTTGGACTCACATGCCAAATCGGATGAGGGCACGTGGCATGTAAGTTTTACATGCCACATCAGTGGGGCCTGGGATTGCTTTAGTAATATTATATAGATTACAAAACTTTAAGCAATCAGCTAAATGTTACCTAGGGGCGGTTTTTGTGGGTTGATGCGTGTGATTAATCTAGATATATGATATTGTTCATACTTTAAAACTAATAAACAAAGTTGGTGAAATGTTAGAGTGATAGTCTTTAACTCATATGTCAAGGTTCAAATCTTAATCAACAAATTATATATTTTTGTAATTAGCATTTAATATCTACATTCATTTCACTATACTACCGTAGTCTATTGCATCAACACTTCCCTTCTTTTTTCTCCTAAACAATTCAAACAAACCCTAAACTTCTTTAGACTTATTTCTTATAGCACTAAAGTTCAATTTTATAGTTCAGTCCAATTAGTTCAAAGAAATAGAGCATTAGATATCTAACTCAATAAAATGTCAGAAGAGGCTATTATATTACTTTTCAGTGGGGGTTGATGTACACCTTTCATTGGATGTTTTGGTAAAAAAAAATTTGATGAGAACTTAAAATTTTGACTATTCAAATTCTCTTTTTGGGCATTTGGTAAGGAGAGTTTTCTAAAGCCTCTTATCAAACTCTCAAGCTTTTTCATAAGAGTTTGGGAGCGAGGGAAAAAAAGTTTAATGTTCCTTTTCCATAACTTCTTCTACTTAATAAATTATCAATATAACATACTAAAGCAATCCCCACGAGTATTATCTAGTTGTTCTAATAAAAACGAATGCTATAATATCTTTACACATTATTGAAGTATAAAATTTTAAAAAAATCAACAAAATATTACCTAGGGCGGTTTGAATTGGGTGTGTGCGGGTTATAATCTAGATATATGTATATTAGTTTCATATTAAAACACATGAACATGTTGGATTAAAGGTTAGAGCGGTAATTTTTAACTCAATGGTCAAGGGTTCAATCACTTACAAACTATTTATTTTTTTTAGGTAATTAGCATTTAATCTATAAATCATTTTACCTATCTACTTGTCCACTGCGCAACATTTCCCTTCTTTTTCTCCTAAAACAAGTTAATTCAAAGCCCCCAAAACTTCTCTTCCCCTTTTTTTCTCCCCAATTCAATCTCAATAAACTTTTACTTCTATGTTAGAAGTTCTAATTTTTGGCAATTAATTTTTAAACCGTATAATTTTTATTTTGAGATGAAATTAATAACAAAACCTTTTTATTCCTCTAAAAATTTCATATGTAATGAATTATTTTTGAAATAAAATTTTATTATTTAATATATTGAGTATAGAGTTCATTTTCTAAGTTAAATAGGGCCCAATATTAGATGCAATTGTAGTCTCGACCTGTTAACGAATACATTTTACACAAACAATAATTTAAAATCAAAATCAAAATTCTCTAAACAAAAAATTATCTAACAATAAACTCTAAATTAAACTCTATCAACTAAATTCTAAATCTATTTCCAAACAAAGATCAATTTCTCATAGGGTCGTTACATTAATGAACAACTGAATTGACTGGTACTGGACTGAAATATTATAATTTGATTAGATATAATGATCTGTGGATTAATATATATACTATTTAAACTATATAATAATGAGCTTAATATTTAACTATTATTAATAATATATCTTTGGATTGATCTTTAACTTTTTTATTAGTATAATATTAAACTTTGGATTAATATTACTCGTGGATTAATATTTTTACTATAATATATATTTGTTAATATTTACTATTAAATAATATGATTAATAATATAACTGAAAATGGGATTAATGATTTAAATTGAATGTTTAACTTAGGATTATATTATTATTAAAATAATAATAATAATAATAATAATAATAATAATCGGTGAAGAATCATTCATTTCGTTAATAACAAATTAGTTAACAAAATAATTAAGTTGAACTGAACTTAAACGGAATAGAGCTAAACTAACTGAGCTGAACTGAAATTAAGCTGAAGTAAACAACGCAATAGTTAGATTTGCAAAAAAAATCGTAGAGAGAAAGTTACTTTCTTATTATCCACAATTTTTAATGAAAGTGAAAAAAAACAAGATAAATAAAAGTAATTGCACACAATTTTTATTCAAATTTAAGGGTAATTAAAAACACGATAAAACGACAAAGAAAAATGCAAACTAGTCATTTAATGATTCGTTAAATGGTCTTTTTTAATGTGTGCCCAAGCTAGAGCACACGTTAAAAAAACAAATTCCCTATAAAACATTTGATTTCACTCAAATCATTAATAGGAATACACAATTAATAGAGATATTACAACAATATTACCAAGATTACATAGATTAATAGGATATACAAAATATCACCTACGGTAGTACCAATATTTAACTTAAAAATATCCTTGTAATGAAATAATATAGAGATTGCAACCATAATCAAATAATATTTAAGAAAAATCTTTGTTGTCTTAACATACTCCGTACTTCGTATGTCATTGGGCACACATTAGTAAAATCGTTCTTCAAATTAGTAAAAACTCAAATAGAAAGAACATTTAAGAACATCCAAAATGAAAAATAGGAAAAACATTAGATAAATAACCTTTTGTTTTCATATATAGCATATACTATACTCCGATAGATCTATTTGTTTCTTTTTTTTGTTCCATTTTTTCTTGCATCGATTATTATTCTAATTCTTTACTTTCATGGTCGACCCATAGGGGATGCACTATAAGCGACGACTCCTGACCCCTTTTGTCAAGTCCCACCTCTTTGTATTTTATTGTACTTTTACCAAATATGATACAATAAATAAAATTTTATTTAATAGTCTTTTTTTTAGTAGAAGCAACAAACACAAACGAAGTTAGGGCCCTTTCCTAGCACAAGTAGCTAGTACATGGGCTTCACTAACAGAGTTCCGACTAATTTTACTAACTAAAACATAAGAGAAATTATTACAAAGATCAATAATATCTAAAAGGATATTACGGCACACAATCGAAGTCTTGTGATCAGCATGCAAGCAATCAATTATGGATTGACAGTCGGTCCAAATCTCAACAGTGTCCGAAATAGCTCTAACCTCCCTTAGAGCCATCAACACAGCCATAAACTCGRCTTGGGTAGCATAAGAAGCCCATRTTCGAGTGCCCTTTGCGAGAATAGTACTACCATTGCGCTTAATKACTAAACCAGCTGCCGCTTTCCAAGTAGAGCCTTTAGCCTTCCAAGCACCATCAACGATCACCATCGTGTTGCAAGCATTAAACAGATCCCCATACTTCCAAGTTGTTGGAGGGATGGTAGTAGTAGTTGATCCTGGAAGCACATCAGCACTAGAATCACCCGAGTTATCAYTGAAGTTTTGWCTCCACACACTTARATCTCCATGCATCCTGTTGAGAATGGCCTCTGGATTAACCTTAGTGYTTCTAAAAACAATATCATTTCGGTGGCACCAAAGGCTCCAGCTGAGGGCCACCAAAACAATCCACATTTCATTCTTCTCCTTTGTAAGGTAAGTAAACCAATTGGTAAACCAGTCTTTGAATGAACCACCATGATGCTCATCAATTCTGATGCCCAGAGGGCAAGCAAGCCAGATGTGTCTAGCAATCGGGCAAGTCATGCACAGATGCGTTGTTGTTTCCTTACTTCCACACATGGCACRGGACTCAYCTATCTGAAGTCCTCYCTTCTTCAGGTTCCCCATAGTGRGAAGACTATCAGTAGCAAGCTTCCAAACAAAGTGCTWCCATTTAACACTCATTCTGCTTCTCCAAAGAAGCTTCCAAAAACTCCTTTCAGGATTGTCCTGTAAGTTTCTCTGAGCCAGAAGCAGATGATAAGCTGAACTGACATTGTATCTCCCATTCAAGGTACAATTTCATCATATTGTTCCTCCACATTCCTGGTGGGGATGTGGGTAGCAAGAATATGTTTGACATCAGCATCTTGAATAGGTGCAGACTAGATAATATTCATCTAGTTCCCTGGATGAGGAATACCACTTAACCATTGTTCAATTCCTGGCTGGTATCATCTTAGATTCCTGAACACACAAATCATTAAAATATCAATGTTTCTGCAGTTTCTACTCGTCTTCTAATTGCAATCTTTGAGCAAATTCAACAGATTGTGGATATTTCTAGCAACAAGGAGACTACACTTGACAGGAAAAACTGTGTTCCACTCCCCCCTCCCCCCCCCCCAATACCCTACGTAACAAAATTGGGAGTGATTGGAACCTAACAACATACATAACTTAATCCTCAATCACGTATTAACTCAAAAAGGTTGAAATGGGTGGTACACCTAAAATATTATTTGCAATGACAAACAAATATTTTGTTCAATTTAATTAGTTATTGTATAGCTTCTATTTTCTTTCATCTCAACCCTTTTTTTTATTCAACTAATTCTCTGTAAGACCAAAAGTCAACCTATAACTTAACGACATAATTTTTATACACTAAAGGTGATAAACTATAATCTATTTAGTAACGCTTAACTAACATCAAATCAAAGTGCACGTGAGATGCACGTGGTCTATTTTTTTGCCAATTTTTGATTTCATTCCCTCCACGTCTTTTTCGGTATA
>SNQN01000657.1:0-30259 GCA_008642245.1 Bassia scoparia
TTAGCCTAGACCCAACCTAACCTTCCTTCAACCTTCACTTGCCCACTGCCTTAACACCACAAAAATGCTCCCCAACAAAGAAAAAACTCCAAAAGCTTGCCAGCAAGTTTCAAACAGCTTGAAGCTAAGATCAAGGAGTTGACCTCGAGCACTTCCTGACAAGCTGTTGAAAACGATCCAGAAAGCCATCGACCCCACTTTTTACCAAGACCAGCCTCCTTCTCGACCCCTAACCTTGCAGCCAAATGCCAAAGGATTTCCACGAAGACATACCCAAGTTCAAGCCAACTGATGACCTTCGATTCATGTCAAGGGTTAAGACCACCATGCACTAAAGGGATTGACTCTGCCTTGTTTCACAATGGTCTTCCCCTTCCTTGGAACCGATATCAGAACGTGGTTCGTTTCACTTCCTAAAGAAAGAAATAGCCTACTTGGAAGGCATCAATCCACGCATTCATGGCAAGATACAAGGTAACATTCAGACCCAAACATCCTTCCGAGAGCTTGAAGATCCTTAAAAAGGAGACAGAGGAGCGAGGGTCACTACCTATCTGACTAGATGGAGAGGAGTTGCTTGCCAACCCTAGTCTCCGCTCCAACTGAAAGAGATGTCAAAGACCTTCATTTCTGGCCTTAAGCCAAAAATTACAAAGATCATCTCAAGTATCAGGCCTTAGCCAGCATTTGCATAAGGTCTACGACATCGGAGTGGACATAGAGATGACCTCTTCAATTCACTTGAGTCAGCTAGAGTCTAGATGTAGGATCGAGTCGGAGAAGTCCCTTTCCCTAGACTATTGATCATTCTTTTTCCATTTCGGGTCTATGTCATTAGTTAGATAGTTCTGCTAATTAGCCTCATGTAATAATTTCTTTTGATTTAATAAAGTTTCCTTTTGGCTCATTTCTTTAGCCTCCATATAGGTTTGTGCTTCTAACTTTAAATGGAATCAAATTAATAATCGACCTCACAAATTCAATGGACATGGCCAAGAGAGGCCTTCTTTTCATAGCTTCCACAAAAATAACCTCTTCCCTCCATTCCCTCATGCACATCAAATCAAAAAATCCCTTGCACCCTTTGAGCCCATAAACACTACATTTCAGCCTATCTTTCTTTCATTCACCCACATCTTACTTTAACCCGTTTGGACCAAACGTGTGCGTAGGAAAAGACATGTGGCAAAAAAAAAAAGAGAAGAATAAAATGGCAAAAAGCCAAAAAACGCAAAAAATCAAGTTCAATGCCAGTCATCACAAAATGCAAAATCAATGTCAAATCCAATGGCAAATCCAAAGTGTCAAAGCCCAATTCAAACAAAAAAGAAAAAGTCTAAAAAGCACACTGCGCACCGTGGTCACTTCGTGATCATCGAGCCTTTTTCAAACCCTCAAACCACAGCCTCACTTCACAACCACAAAAGCCCTCTCACGCGAGGCATTGTCCAAATCATTCATCAAGAACTACGACGGGTCTGATTCCAAGAAGGATACGTAGGAAGCCTCTCCTCGAGGTCCGACCCAATAACTCAATAACACTCTGAGGTCCACTCTCTCATATAGTTTGATTCCCTAAAGTCAGAAAAGCAACAAATTCCTAGTGTAGCACCACATAGACTCGAGCTTGAACCTACATTCAATCTAGCCAACCCACAACAATTCCCCATTTACTTCCCTTAGTCACAAATTTAGCCTTGTCTTTTCTTTGAACCTTAGCCTATCTTTCATACACCTTAAGGGGCTGCTCCTTCAACTCATTCCTTAGGCTATCAACTCTGCAGCATTCATCATGCATCCTCCTCAAAGCATCGCATTGCAGCATTCCTTGTCCATGTTCTCTCCTCATGCCGGCATTCAGCCAAAGTCACCGATTTGGGCAAGTCAAAAATCACACCCTCATTCCTTACCATTACCACCACAAAAAAGCTAAAGCCAAAAACCCATACTCACCCAAAAAAATTTTTCAATGAGCCTACCTTACTCCATCAACTATTTCACCAAGCAAGCTCATCAAGCTGGGGCACACCACTAAACCAACATCACACCACAATAAAGCCCATTCCCAAACACCCAAACCCCATGGGTTGGGGGCTCAATTGCAATCACAAGCATCGTCTTTTGCTCGAATGGGTGGTTGAGGCGATTTCAATCCCGCAATACCAAAAGCATCTTACCATTAGTCAATTACCTTGGTCATTTCATGCATTAGATCTATGAATAAGACTTGCATTACCACATATAGCCATGCAAACACTTCATAAGCATCATTGCGCATTGGAGTTTACAACATCATTATGCATACTGCATCTTGCACAAACACATTACATTGCACTTGCACATTCACCACCTCCACACAAGGCTAGGGCCACTTACATGCCAATTGCCTTCACCACGCCTATACGGCATTCATCGCTATACGCATTTGCCTACACGCAACATTCCTTCTCAAAAGCCGAGGTCAGCCGTATGGAAGGTTTCCTGTAGGAACGAGGCGTTTTCGAAGGAAATTCAATCTCACTCACAGCCTATACGGGCATTCATCGCTATACGCGATTGTGACACGCACTTTCCCCGAAAAGCAAGCAAGCCCGTAGGAAATTGTCCGAAGGAACGAGGCGCTTCCGACGGAACTTAACAGTTACGTCTTCCCGAAAACAGCCAGGGCCAGCGTTGGGAAGGCACGTACATCCAAACTCTCCCCGAAAAGCCAAGCGTCAGCCCGTAGGAACTTTCCGAAGAACGAGGCGCTTACCCACGGAACTTGCATTACTTCTTCCCGAAAAGCCAGGTCAGCCGTAGGAGGCATCTACATCATGTTCTATTTTCCCGAAAAGCAAGTCAGCCGTTAGAAAAAGCTACCTAAGAACGAGGCGCTTCGAAGGTATCATCACCTCATTTTCTCCATGAAAGCCAAGGTCAGCCGTAGGAGAAAGCAGCCGAGGATCCAGCGCTCCAAGGGCATAAAACCGCATGGGGCGCGGTAACAGGTAAAACTAACCTTTGTTTTGCAAGTCCGGCCGAAAAGGTGTGACTCGGGGTCACAGAACGTCCTGAGTTACCCCCACCGTCCCGAATCAAAATACTTTGAACTTTCGTCTCTTCAGACTCAGTCAAAGTGGGGCTTTCTTCACCACAACAGCTCCCTTTAGCACACTTCGGGTGTTGAAATTTTCTCCCGCCCAGAAGATTCCATATATTGCACGCCTTCGGGTCTACGATTTCTCCGCTACAGAAAATCCCAGCACAACATCTTTCGGTCTACGGATTTCCTCCCGCTACAAATCTCGAGCAAATACCAATCTTTCGGGTCTTGGAATCTTCTCCCGCCTACAGAAGTTCCGGTCAGCACATCCTTCGGTCTTGGAATCTTCTCCCGCTACAGAAGTTCCGACAGCCACATCTTCGGTCTGTGAAATTTCTCCCGCTACGAAATCTCGTTTAGCATCTCTCGGTTTTTGGATCTTCTCCCTCAAGAAGTTCCGCGCACTCTTTCCGGTTTTGGAGTTTCTCCCGCAACAAAATTCCAAGGCAATCAAATCAGATCCGTACGGACACTGGCTACAGGTAAAACTAACCTTTGTTTTGCAAGGTACCGGCGAAAAAAGGGAACTCCAGGTCGCCAGAACGCTTGAGTGCTCTCCGTCCGAATCGAATACTTGACTTTCGTCTTTACGCAGACTATCGTCTCTTCAGACTCAGTCAAAGGGGCCTTCTGTAGACACCTAAAAATGTCTCCCCAAAAGAGTAATCAGTGATGAACATACCGCGTCTCGCGATTGTTTCGACGTAGAAAAGATGCTTGAACTCATAAAAGTGGAAAATACGTGAGGTCATACCCGAACTATGAGCAAAGGACAAATTAAAAGGGCCAAAAACATTTTCTTTTTACTATTTTACTTATTTTCTATTATTAGGTTTTTTTCTATTTATTTTTTAAATTAATTAATATTGGTGATCTCCATAATTTCCACTTTTCATCACACTCTTCACATTTTGAGCTCACCAGTATTTTAGATTATTTTTCTGATTTTCTTATTTTTCTATGATTTATTATAAGTTTTTATATGCAGAAAAAACAAAAAAAATACAAAAATACACAAAAAATACTCCGAGAATACGTGGAACCTTCTAAAACACTCTAGAACTCCTTGCTTGGAGAGCAAGGTGTCTAGGTGCGTCGAATCAAGGCAAATCACGTATTATGGAAATGGAATCGGAGAAAATCAAAAATTACAGCGGAGATATATATACAACAGACCTGCGTATATACGCAGGGCTGCCTGTGTAATATACGCATCGCTCCTGCGTATATACGCAGGTTTTTCCCTCATTTTTCCCCTCGTGCCTATGAAATACCTGCCTGCCTTGCTCATTCCGACACACGTCTATTCTCTCTCTCCCCGCCTCTAACTTGCGATCTTTCTCTCCATACTCTCATACACTCTCTCAAACACTCTAAAACATTTTTCTTGAGTTCCAAGCATCGATTCTTTCGATTCAACCAAGCAATAAACAAGGTTATTTCTCAGATTACTCGCCATTAAAACATACTCTTTCTCACCTAATTAATAACTATTACAAGTTTCAATCTAAATTAACAAAAATGTAGAAACTCACTATTCAACTTGTTCCATATAAATATGTAGGATGTCATTAACGTTTCAATATTTTTCATTATTTTCGTTCTTTTTCTTTATATTCATTGTCATTATATTATCACTTGTCAATACTAACGATTTTCTTATTCTTGATAGCGATCAAGGCGGAAGGTTCATTTCGCTCGTTCTTATTTTACGAACAACATTGTTTGTTTTCTTGTATAGCGATTCAAGCGGAAGATTCATTTCGCTCGTTTCTTTTACGAACTAACACTTGTTTGTTTGCAGATTCAGGGTAAGATTGTTTGTATATATGTTTGAATTGTATACACTTCGCATGTCATGGCTGTATCATTTGTATATATTTTGCTAAATAAAGACCGAGGAATTATGTGAATCACTTTAAAATCAGATTAACTATGACAACCGGTTTTTCGGCACCGTTTAACTTGATTAATGCAAAGTGTGCCACAATTTCTAGGTTAGGTAGTCTCTTGTACATAATAAGAAACACACTTCATAGTAATCTTTAGGGTTAGTATGCTTCTAAGGTGCTAAAAACGCTAAGTTATGTGAATTCAATAACCGTATGAATGGAATTGCAATGAGACCGAGAGAGGCCGCTACATGCCGGCGAATTGGGTTACAATCTGATTCGTACCATGTCCCGAACCCACGACTGGTTACTGACCAAACGTGGGGCCATTAATTTGACCCAAATGTTGTTTCGGGCGTCCGTGAATAACCTTTATAGGCACGGTGGCGACTCCCCTTACTCGACAACACTACCCTAACGCACTCACGTGCAGGTTCCGTGGCTCAAGCCCACGCAAAGCACCTCGATGTAGTACCAAGCCGCGCGCCCGCTATACGCGAGGGCGCGGCCCACGTCCTACACTACTACAGTACGCACCTATACAAAAACCGAGGACATGCCTGCATAGAAACCAAGGATAGGGTCATGCCTTGTTGTTGCTGCTGCACTTACCCGATAGACCCCAATGCCTGCTGCACCACTTGCCCGGTAGACCCCAGTGCCTGCTGCTGTTGGCACGAGTCTCGAGGCAGCTTTCCACGTTMTTGTTGTTGTTGTTGTTGCTTCTGTATGGGAGGACCACCATCAGGTCTAACCTGATTCGCACTCTCCGTAGCAATAGTACTACAACCCAAACCTGCTTCGTGAATGATAACCAAGATATACCTCAGAAATAGCATAAACAACATGACCACTCACARAGAACAAAATAAAAACAACTGATAAAAGGAAGAAGATTGAAAAAAAATAAAGTAAATAAGATATGACGTACATTAGCACCCATTTATGGGACACRATACAGGGAAATAGCAAAAGCAAGGGACAATTTATAAGTTTCCAAAAGARAAATGAAGAAGGAAAAATTAACACAACCAAGAGTTAGGCATAATAATAACAATATTTACACCATCCACCTAATCTTGGACACAATTTGATCAGGACGGTTAGTGAATTTGGCCAAATAATACACGACTCCCTAGCTTGCCATTCATCCTGGAATCACCCATCACTACTAGAAATTTGGCTTCGGGCGACCGCTTTTAGCGACCGATTTTTAATTGGTCGCTATTAGCGATCGTTAGCGACTGAAAACGGTCGCTGAGAATTAGTGACCGATTTGCAAATCGATCGCTAATTCAAAATTTTGGCGGAGGGAGAAAATTAGGTTCCCTCCCTTGGTGTTATATAGTTAGCGACCGACTGATCGGTCGCTAATTTTTTTTTTCACAATTCTCACTTCACAGCCCGTGTTTCATATTCTTCAAACTCACACACTCTCTCTCTTCGAACTCCCTCACTCCTTCGATCTCCCTCAATCCCAAACCCTCTCTCACTCTCTTCGAACTCCCTCCTTCCTGCTCGTCGTCCGCTACTGCCGTTCGCCGCTTCCACTCCCTTCTGCTCGTTGCTCTCCCTTTCTTTTTTTCTCCCTTCGATCTGCGTCGCCACTCACGGCTCTCTTCCTCCTCTGCGCCGCCACTCATGGTTGTCTTCCTCCTCTGCGCCACCACTCACAAACACCCTCCTCTGCGCCGCCACTCACAATTACCCTCCTCTGTTAGGGTTTCGGATTTAAGACCCCAATTTTGTTAGGGTTTCGATTTGATCGAGCTGTTGTGGTAAGTTTATTTTAATTTTTTTTATTTTTTCCACTTAATTTAGGGTTTAATCTAATTTTTTTTGTGTAAAAAATCAGAATTTGCTTGATTTATCAGCGATTCAGGCGATTCAGGCTATTCTCCATGGATTTTCGCTAAGATTACACAAATGTCTGAGGAACTTGAGCGAACAAAGGCAGAGTTAGCGGAGAGAGAGGCGAAAGACCAAGAGCGGGATGAGGAGATTCAGCAGATGAAGGCGTAGATAAACGCTTTCATGAGGCAGTTCGGCGTCCGGCCTCCTGGTCCCGGACGCTTTCCCGACGACCGCACAGACGGTTTTGACGCTTCTGGAGCCTTTGTAGCGTAGTGGTTCTTATTTAGATTTGATTTGGATTTGCATTTATTCCATCGTACGTTATTTATTACATTTTCACTAGAGAATTTTAGAAAATATATTGCGTTAATCATTCGTGTATTACGAATTTATGTTTATTATAAAAATTTTATTTTTTCATATTTATTTTGTTTTCCGTTAATATTAATTTTTTTTAACTTACATTTACGCAAAAAAATAGGTTTAATATCCATGAATTAAAAAAAAAAGCAAAAAAGCACATTTAGCGACCGCAAATCGGTCGCTAATTTCAATTTCCATGCATTTTTTAAGAGGGAAATTGCATTTAGCYACCGATTTTCGATCGCTAATTGTACTTTTTTTTGGAGGGTAAAAGCAATTAGAGACCGAAAGTCGGTCGCTAATTAGAGACCGATCTGTGTTGGTCGCTAATTGCTTTTTCCCTCCTAAATGTTGGAGCGTTTCCTGAGGAAAAAAGCGGTCGCTAAACTTTTAGTGACCGAATTTCGGTCGCTAATTTTTTTTTTGCGACTAAAAAATAGAGACCGACGTTAGCGACCGAAAATCGGTCGCCAAGTGCGGTCGCCCGAGCGTGTTTTTCTTGTTGTGAGCATGAACAACTGTCTTGCATTGACAATACGACATTTCCTGACATCTTACCTCGGAGCTTTGATTCACCTACTACGCTAAATTTCATCGAAACCGCTTAAAATCGAACCAAAGTAAAGAAAATTAATCTCTATCACTTTCAATCCATTTGAAAAACAAAATCAGTTCAACTGGGATAATTAATTTAAGATGACAAACAATTATTTTCCTAGAAAAATCAATTATATTATGAAATTCTTCAAGTGCAGACAATGCTTCAAATTTCTGGAATACAAAATAAAAACTAAGCCTAAACACAAGACCCAACACAATCTATGACTGAAGGAAAACACAAAAGGGAAATCTTAATCCCAATTAAATCAAAACTGAAATTACTAACATAAACTGTAACTATTCACTACTAAAAAGTTTTTTGCCAAACTGTTATCACAATCACAAACACCCATAAATTCACAACATAGCAATGCTTAAACACAAAGATCGAAAAACCTAAACTACAAAGATCTTAAATTCTGCAGACGGGGAAGTAGATGAAAAGTAAAGGAAATTTGACAGCTAACATGCACAGTTCTCAACTATTGCAATTAAAGAAGAAAACGTGAAGAAAACTTTAAACCAACCAGATTTTGTCAGAAGCATGGATATCATGATATGACAAGCGCTTATCGATTCAATGTCAATTGATTGAACTCTAATCGATTCATCACATTTTCAACTCTAAAACCAAATCGGGAAGTTCTACAAGCATGCAAATTCATTGGTAATTAGTGAGTTACTAAGTTTAAAAAGTTCTTTAAATCAAATTAGAAATAACAAACAAACCGTACCATAAATGGATGAAATTAATAACAATAGTTTGAAAAAATAAGGGCCAGATCGAGGAAAGAGTTTACCTCATTGATCTCCTTTGGGCTCGTTGATTTCAGCTAAATTGAACGAAATAGTTTCTYCAGAGTAAACAAAAAAAAAAGTCGTCAAATTGTATTTGAGGTTCAACTTCTAAAATTTTGAAAGAATCCGTCGCTATACGAGCATTTTTTTGTATAATAGATTAAGCTGCCATGAACATATATCTAAGCAACATAATAGTTTAGCCTCGGGGAAACACAGATTTCAATAAATTCGCAGAATTTAGCTGCCATGAACATATATCTAACCAACAAATCACCGATTAAAACAAAATGAAAAGTGACCTAAAGCTAGTAAGCCAAAAATTGAACAAACTGAAATAAAACATCAATGAAATGAATGAGGAAAAAAAGAGAGTTACGGTTAAAGCAAACATACATATGTTTTCAAAAGAGCTGTATCATCCTCATCAAGAGGTTTAGGGTTCTTCTCATCCTTGAAATCATCTTCGTGCTCAATTGCCATTAATGTGATGAGAGTGTTGAAAAATCATCATCAACACAACAACTTTACAACAAGAAGTACTACCTTACAATCATATGCATGAGAGTCAATCAAAACTCTTAACCGTATCAGCAGCAAAATACCGCCAAAGGTAATGRGTGCTTGCCATATCCATATCCACAACACGATCACCGACACTATCTTATCCTTCAGTAATCCAACAACACAAAATTCAATCGGAATGTGAAATTGTATGTACCTAGCTTGTACGATAACGAAGAAGATTTATTCTCATAACTTGAAATAAAAATAGCATGCTTGTAGTCTACACATCTAGAAATCAGCATCATTTCCGTCTCAAATAGTTAAATTCAACACAATTTGGGGAAAAAAAAWTTGTGTGGGTCATGAAATTCTTGCTGGAAATCGCATAAAATCGAGCAATAAAGTTATGAAAACCCAACCCTAACTTAATTTCGAACCCTAATTCCCCCAAAATCGTAATTAAATCACCAACTAAACAACAAACATTAAAATCAAACACAACAACAACAAAAACAAGAATGTTCAAAATCAAACAACAAACACGAAATTGGAGACCGCGCATAAAAAATTGACCACACTAAAACAGATTCCCAATAAATCGAAATCTGATATAAAATTGAAACTTTCGATTGAACACTCAGTACACATATAAATTTGTCAATTTGTAAGAATAATTAAAACAAAACCCAAAAAAAGAAAGCTTAAAACAAAAACCAGAAAAGTAAAACTTACACTGAGATTTCCCCGAGGCTAAACCGATCGTACAATAGAGAAGGGTAGCAGATCTTCAAACTAAAAACCACGAAAAAAAGAGAAGGGTAGCAAGACCTAGGAGCTTTGAGCTTCATGGATCCGTGAAGTAGAAGGTTGAAGGAGGGGATGAGTCGATGAGCTGCAATGCACATGTGAGTGGGATTGGGGTTGGTAGGCAAATAGTATGGGAGCTCTTTTGGTGGGCTGGATTGATGTTGGGCTCGAGTTGTGGGCTTCTGGGGTAGGCTTAGATGTGGGCCTATGAGGGTAGCAATTGGACTTGTCTTATTGCAAAGGGTTTTGCTGGCGTGGTAATTGGCGGGGTATCCCTTACTATTCATACTGTTCATTTGAACAGTAAGGGGTTACTCCCTTTTATATGGTACTGATGAAATCACATCCAACTCACATTCATCCACTTACAACATGGGTGAGGTGTGTAGAGGATCAGGGAGGTCCTCATTGTCCATAGTAGGCCGTTGCCTTTCATTGACAATAAGAACAACCTCRCCTATACGTTGACCTGCAACCTGGGTTTCAACAGCGTGCTACTCATGCAAGCTATGATTAACACCCACATCTTCTTCATACTCTACACCAACATGCTTCCCTTCATGGACAAGCAACCAAGTCCCTATACACTCAAAATTAAAAACATAGTTTATAAATGCAGTACACAACCAATTGCAAAATTGGAAAAGTACCCTTAGTTAGATAATTAAATACTCAAATGCCACTTCACCCCTCAACTTCCTTTTTATTTTATCTTTATAGTGCTACTACTAGTGATTTGCAATCACACCACGTTATCAGCAATGACATCATATGATCATTAAAATTTAAGAAGCTTATCTCTTAACCTTCACCCTATTATGTCGACAATGTTAATGGATTTTCACAACTTATAGCGTAAATATGCTGCGATATCTACTAATTCTCGTTAGTGGGTCTGATACTTTTCATAAACATGAAGCAAAAAACTCCTTCCCAACTCCCAATCAACAAACCTTTTACCTTATCAACCGCAACAATCGTTTTACAATTTTTTTAATCATAAATTGAAGTAATTGAACAATAATATGACATAAATTAACCAATTATCCATCTCAATATCAAAGGATAAATCTTTAAACTCTAATTCATCTAAAATTTAGAACGACAAAAAAAAGGAAAGAAATTTCGTTAGATGAAAATCAAGTTGGTAACAAATTCAATTCAATAATTATCTACTGTAATAATCATCAAATTTTATCCGAATTTATATATTTTAAAATTTTTTTAGATCAAAGCTTTTTTTACAAATCAAGGATATAAAACTAAAAACAAAGAGAGAGAAAAGTGAGATAATGAGAGAGCATAGGGATAGAAGCATAGAAGATTTTGGGTGATGTGAAATTACTTTTTGAGGTTGCCATACTTGCTAAGCATGAAACGATTCAAGCTTCTTATTTTTATTTTTTTTTACAATTTCCAAGGAGTCAAAGTATCAAACAATTCTTTATTACTTCGTATTTTATTTTACTGAATATCCCAGAATTATGTGGAATAAGGAAGGTTTATCAGTTTATGTTTGGTAAAAAACCTTTAGGCGGGAAAATATTCATTGACAGGCTGCCACGTGTACAACTTTGTTTTGTTTTAGTATAGTATAATAGATGGTTGAATATTTTATTTCTCAAATAATATTTCCTCTGTTTTAAATTATTTGACTTTTGAGTAAAAATTTCTTTCTATCTTTCTCCTTTTACATTGGTCCACTTTATTACTTCCCAAATTTTTTGCTTATGAATCCGTGAATTTGGGAGTGTAGCGAGAATTCTGAAATAGGGGAAGTARCAAGAGTTTTCAATAAAACGTAACAGAGATAGTATTAAAATAATTAGAAACCATTATCTATTATACTCCCTCCGTTCCAGTTTGTTTATTAACGTTTCCTCTTTTGGTGTTCCTTTTTCTTCTTTACATTTCCTTTTTCATACTTTACTTTTTTACCCATTAATGTTACTTTTACCCCTAWAATAATTCATATTACCCCATACTTATTTATTCATCATTCTTGATTTTCCACCCAAACTTATCCCATCCCCCCATTTTTAAATATAAAAAGATTTACTTTAATTTTATTGCGCACATCTCAAACAAATTAAAAAAAATACAACTTCCAAGTAATACTAATATAATTTATCCAAATACAAATTTCTCTTAATTGACGTGCAATTCTACAAATGTAAAAAACAAATGGGAACGGAGGGAGTATATCTCTATAACTTTACATACTAAAATAGAATGATGCCGATGCATTGATGACACAATCTATTCTACGTGTCAAACTCACATCGCACGGATGATGTTAGTAGCTCATTAATTTTTTTAAATACTTAAATTTCAAATACAAAAAATTAATATTGAAAAATTAAATTAAATTAACTATTAAATTTAAATACATTACAAAATTAACTTAATCGAATTTCACATAATAAACTACTCTGTATATAAGATAATAATATATAAATTATTGAACGCCTATCAGATACTAAACGTTTGGATATTAATAAATCATTTAAAATTAAAAATTTTAAAATAGATACATACAAAATTAAGCTAATAAAAAAAATGTCAAAAGAAAATATCGTTGAAACCTTAGATTAAAAAAATACTATTCTCAGTGGAAAAACCCTCCGTAAAACCCTTCGTCCTTTTCCTATAACCCTTCGTGTAGATTCGCCCCCTGTTTGCTTTCTCTTCGAGCATTGGCGTCAGCTCGAGTGGCCTTCATTTGTCCCTAAAGGTCATCGGCGAGCGGGTAGGGTTCTCTCACTAGTTGGGTTGTTTGTTTCATCGTCGTTCTACTATTGTTGCTTCGCCTTTTCCTATCTATTCGCTCGTAACTGGGGGGGGGGGGGGGGTMGGCTTTGGCTAGGGGTCTTGTTGTTGACATCGCTCGCCGTTGTTTGGAATCGGTCTTAGTCAGGGGTGTTTGTCAGGGGTTCGACCAATAGCCTTCTTTGGGAGATCGTTTTCTGGTTCTTTTTCCTTGTTTGTTTGTTTTCTTGTTTGTTTTCGGCCTTCGAGTTGTGTGGGTATTCATCAATTGTTGGTGTGTTGGGTTGTCGTCTCATTTTGCGGGAGATCGATGGTAGGACTCGGACCTTCACGAGTCTTAATTCTAGAGGCAGTGACTGGTTTTGGTCTGTTCTTGTTTGAACGGTTCTTAGACTTGGGTGCTACCTAGATTGTGACTTTGTTTGAAGGGTGTAGTTTTACTGTTTTGTTTTCTTTCGCCGGCGTAGAGCAGTTCTTATGTGCAATACTTTTTTGAATACTACGTCTCTTGGGTCTTTAGTTTTGTCCAATAAGTTRACCCCTTGTGGTGGCTTCAAAGTTTGTTTTGTTTTGTTGGCGTTTCTCCTCCTAGATTTAATCTATGCAGTTAGGTTGTGTGTTATGGATTTTCATTGATTGCAAAGATCTGACCGCTTCAATTTGATTATTGGGGATATTTAATTGACTCAACAAGCATGGTTATCTAAGAAGCTTTACATCAATTATTATGCCGAATTTGCACAATCGTATTTAATTGACTCAACAATCAGTATTGTTTCGAATGAAGAGTTTCRTTAAGGCTTTATTTGATCAAGATGTTGAACAATCGTACGATGTATTCTGTTCTTTGGATGGGTATATTTGTATACGTCAATTAGATTTAGCGAAATTMAATTGTAAGTGCCGTTTGGCTTTTCTACATAAATGAAATCTTTTATTTTTTGTGTCAAAAAAAATTAAGCTAATTAAATTATCTAATTTAAGTTTTCGTTCCCTTTGCTGCAAAAAAAATAAAAAAAGAAAAAACAAACTAGATAATAATTCCTAAATAAGCTCATCGAATTTCAAGTAACAAACTAAACAAAATAATGCATTTCACGCGGAGCTACATACAAAAATTAAATAAACAATTAAATTTTAAATTTAAATACATTACAAAATAAAAATGAAAAACCTTCTAGAAACTACAAGATAGGGTTTCATTTGACGTAGATTAAGATAGAAAATTAAATCAAATAAACTATTAAATTAAAAGATATAAGATAAACCTCCTAGGCGAATTTCAGTAACAAAAACAAATATACTATATTCGCATTTTATTTCTATTTATCTAGTGTGTGTGTGTGTGTGTGTGTGTGTGTGTGTGTGTGTGTGTGTGTGTGTGTGTGTGTGTGTGTGTGTGTGTGTGTGCTGTCTCTTATACACATCTAGATGTGTATAAGAGACAGGTATACTACTAAAGTAAAAACCAAGAGAGACACATGTCACCTCCTGGTTAAAAATTTTCCCTTCAAAACGTTTTTTTTATTTTTCCCCCTAAAATTACTAATATAATACACTAAATCTAAAATTTAAAATATATTTATACTAAATTTTAGAAGATTCTATCTATCAATATATAATTATTTATAAAATTGCAATATCAATCTATATAATTAAACACATTCAAAATCTATTTATTTTAAGCAAAATTTTGACAAATACTTATCTTTTATTATTATATCGTAAGACTGTTACTCTGCATTATACAATACAATATTACCATAGTAAATTTATACAACAATATATAGTAAATTAATTTAATAAATAAAATTGAATCTAAAAATGAAATTTGTCCATAATTGACTTATATTTTTTCTAAAACTTTACAATTTTTAAAATTATTTATCATTTTTTGTATGAGTAGAAAATTGGAATCCGGTATTACTTGAACATCGTATTATTAACACAGGTCACACGTGTTGTAGTAACTGTCACGTTCTATGCCACAAGATTTCCCTAACTTCTGAGTTGAGAGAGGGGTGAAGGCTTCCCCGTCAATGTTACCTCGAGAAGCTGACCTCTATTGAAGTTCAGGGTGGAACCTTAACACTTCCTCCTAACAAGTAAGGGTGATACCTAAATTATTCCAAGTCCTTAGCACTTCTTGGATCTTCTGATGCTTAAGTAAGTACGAGAATTGAGGGAGTAAAAGTGCTATTAGAATTAGAGAGAAAAAGTAGTGAGAGATGCTCTCAAGTTATTGTTGAGAATATTAAGTGTTGTAATTTATGGGCTTCTTCGGGTATTTATAGATGCTTTATCGTAACCCTTGGAAGCTTAGATGTATGACATTTATCACCCATCCACACAGTTGATTATCCATTAGTACCGCTTTGGCGTATAGACATCTGGTTCTCAATCTGCTTCTGATCTGATTTATTTTTTCCGTAGCGTTTGCCACATAGATTGCTTTATCCAATACAAAGTAGACACGTGGCTAGTGGATTTCACTTGGTACATCCCGTGATTAAGACTAGTATTAATATAYCTAGAATGTGTCAATGCACCAGTTTATTGTACTCCCACTGTTCCACTAAATTCATGTCACACGTTTGCCAATGCGCAATTTGTATGTCAAATAAATTTAAATATACATTATTAAAAATTATCAATATTGGATTTTAAAAAACTACTCATCAAGACAATTCTGATAAGACCCCACTTGACTATATTCACTCGTATATATCGACGGGAAATAATGCCAATTTTGCTTGTGGCACGAATTTAGTGGAACGGAGYGAGTACGTACTTGGTAATGAATTTTTTCATAATTCAAATGTTACCATAACTTATATATTTGGTACTAAGTATATTACATCTTTTTCAGTTTACGATTGAAGTTGTAAGTCCTGTTGCGGTGTGCAATAACGTCATGTGATATTTATTATTAAGAGGATTTCAAGTGTTAATTTTGTAATCGAACAATAATATCGTTAAAAATATTGTTAGTAACCAAGCAAAAGTATTTTGCGTATTATATCTTTTCAATTTACATTTGACGTTGTAAGTGAGACCTATTGTAGTGTCCAATGACGTCACATGATATTTATTGTTAAGAGGATTTCATGTGTTAATTTTATAATCGAATTGTTAGTAACCAATATTTTTTGCTTGGTTCTAATGCACCAATTTATTATACTTTGTATTCATAATTTTGTCCACAWCTTTATTGTTACCCTAATACATATTTGGAATATTACATCTCAAATTATGCTAGAGATTGTAAGTGGGATCTATTGGAACCTGAATCATTTTAACCCTACTAATTACTTATCGAGAGTGGTATTATTCAATCACGTCTTATGACATTTCTTATTGAGAGGGTTTTATGGGTAAATATTGTACTTGAATAAAAAAAATTAATGAAAATGTTCTTAATAACCATAGAGGGGGAAAAATCAAGGGCTATGTATTCCATAGTAAGAATTGGATTTTGGTTCACTTCAAAATTTAGAGCATGAAAATGCATATTAGAATGCGAAACAGAATGTTATTAGTGTTATTTAATAAAAAGATCAATGATTAAATAATAATGGCAAAGTCTTAGGTGCATCGAGTGGACAATAAATTTATTGTGCACCACATTAAATGACCCTTTTGATCAATATAGTAATCATTTTGAACAATATAGTGACTCTTATTATTTAACACTATGTTGATGTAAAGTGAATAATTACTACATACACTAAAAGGGTCAATATATGTTTGGTGTACAATAAATTATTGTGCCATGCATCTGACGCATACAAGAACTTTTATTTGATTTTATGAAAAGGAAAAACTTGAGAAGAACTTCTGTTGAGCTCGTTAATATTGTCTAGTATTTGGGTCGATTAATTATCGACCCTAGTTGCATAGGTATAATATATATATATATATATATATACTATATATATATATAATATAATATATATATATATATATATATATATATATATAGTATATATATATATTAATATATATATATATATATATATATATATATATATTGTGCACTCTCTAATACAAAAAGATACACAATTATACTCCCTAATTTGACATGGTATCGGAGCTACGACAATTCTAAAACCCTAAACTCTAAAAAAAACCTAAATTTTCTTTTACGATCTTTGCTCTAGCACTATCTCTTCGCCTCTGTTTCGCATCTCTGTTCCTCGCCTCTCTCTGTTTTACTTGCTCTATTGTGCTCAGCTWAGGGTGAGCGAGACCAGGTACCCAGTATTTTTTAAGGAACCGGACCCGGAACCGACCGGGTCCCAAAATCTGGAATCGGAACTTGAACCAGTTGAACCGATTCCTAAGTTTTAGGAACCGGGTACCTAGTTCATATAATTTGTTTTTGCAAATTAAGTTTGAGCTTGTAAAAAATGATCTTTAATAATCCCTTCAAGTTGAAACATACTTGTTGCAATCTATCGATGATAAATTCGACAAAGAAGGAAATAATCTTTGAGCCTGTAAAAAATAATCTTTAGGCCCATGAATCATTGTCTTTGCATCCTTAGTGTATGAATAGTTCAACAAAGAAGGAATAGAATTTTAATGTAAAGAAAAACAGTAGAATTACCTTATATAACAGTTCCAAACACTGGGTACCCGATACTAGAACCGAAACCAATTGGGTACCCGGAACCAGTACCGGTTCCAGCGGGTACCCACAGGGTACTGGGTCCCAATTATATTACCCGAAACCGGATCCAGTTATGATCGGGTCCCATTTTTTTGACCCAAAACCAGACCTAGTTACACCGGTTCTGGGTTCGAACCGGGTACCCGGATTTTCTGCTCTCCCATATGCTTGGCCATGGAAGACACTACGAAGGTTGATCCCTCTTCTCCCTTTTACCTTGGTTCCGACGACCAACTTGACAATTTAATCTCTCACGTCATCTTAAAGGGTGATAATTATTTCACGTGGTCTCGTGCGATCTCTTTGTCTTTGAAATCTCGGCGAAAATTCGGGTCGTAGACGACACTATTTCCAAGCCCATAACGACGAAGAAGGTGCTTGATTGAGAAACTGTGAATTCGATGTTGGTTTRGTGGCTCTTGCGTGCTATGGAGCCGAAGCTGGTTGTTTCGTTCCCTTATTTTGACGAGGRCAGGAAGTTTTGGGTTTATTTGGAAACCCTATTCTATGAAGCAAGTGGGCCACGCTTGCAGCAACTACGAGTTGCCATCACGGCGTGCGCACACACTAAATCCATGAGTGTCGAGGAGTACTATACTACTCTTATGGGATTGTATGATGATCTTAACTAGTTAAAGCCTTTGCGTGGTTTTGAATGTGGTAAGTGCGAGTGTAATTTTGCTACGCTATTTGCCATGGACAGGGAGGAGGAACACTTACACCAATTCTTAATCGGTATTGATGACACTAAGTACGCTCAAGTTCGTACTAATTTACTCTCGCAGAAGCCCCCGGTGACGCTTGATCGGGCTTACCAGACCTTTCTTCAGGAGGAGCATTCTCGTGCTATAGCTGCCGCCAAGCCCCCGCCGCCTAAGGCTCATGTTTTCGCACTCCCACCTTACCGACAACCCCTCTMCCTTCTGTCCGTGTTGTCAAATCCAAGCTATTTTGCACCCATTGCAAGCGTATGAGGCATGATAATTTGGGTTGTTTTTTACTCAATGGCTACCCCGATTGGTGGCTCGAAAAATTCGGGAAGAAGCGAGGTGGACAACAGGGGTCTTCCTCCTCGTCTGCTGCAGCGTCTCGGTCTACGGATGTTGCTGCTGCTTTGTCTCAGTCCGTGGCTGCGGCTTCGTCTYCGTCATCCTTTGCTTGAGCACATGCTGTGCTGCCTTCGTCTGTGACCACTACTTCTGGTTCGTTTGTCTTCCTGCTGCCACCTATTATTGCTCCAGAATACGGTGGCCAACTGCCTTCTATAGCCACCGTGGGTGGTCCTGTTGGGGGTCCCGCCTTGCCCTCTTCTAATGCTTCTCATGTTGCACTCTCTAAACTTGCTCCTGACCAAGNCTGCTTTGTCTCAGTCCGTGGCTGCGGCTTCGTCTYCGTCATCCTTTGCTTGAGCACATGCTGTGCTGCCTTCGTCTGTGACCACTACTTCTGGTTCGTTTGTCTTCCTGCTGCCACCTATTATTGCTCCAGAATACGGTGGCCAACTGCCTTCTATAGCCACCGTGGGTGGTCCTGTTGGGGGTCCCGCCTTGCCCTCTTCTAATGCTTCTCATGTTGCACTCTCTAAACTTGCTCCTGACCAAGTTCGTGTTTTACRGAATTTAGTTAATAAAGAACAACATGATAAGATGATTGGTGAGCATTATTTATTTTCTTGGATAATTCCGGTGCCTCGTATCATGTTACCGGTGATGCCTCATGGTTGTTTAATGTTCACTATATTTCTCCTTGTCCGGTGGGACTTTCGAATGGCTCACYTGATATGGTTGTGACTAAAGGTCGTGTTTTATTGGCGGACGGATTAATTCTTGAAAATGTTTTATTTGTTCCTAAATTAAATTGCAGTTTAATATCGGTGTCTAAGATGATTGTTGATTCAGATTGTTTTTGTTTAATTCACTAATTTTTTGTGTGCTATAAAGGATCGACTCTCGAGGAGATTGATTGGAGCCAGTGAACGGATAGATGGACTGTACTTTTTTCGGCGTGTACCTAAGGTTTGTGCTGTGATGAACAGTGGGGTTTCCTCTTTCGAGTTGTGGCCTCGTCGTTTGGGGCATCCGTCGGACAAAGTACTCAAGTTAGTGCCTGCTATTAGTAGTACTTCTAGTATTAAAACTTTGAATAAAGCTTGTATTGTTTGTCCGCAAGCAAAACAATCACGAGATTGTTTTCTTGATAGTGATAGTAGAGCTAGTAGGATTTTTGAGATGATACATTGTGATTTATGGGGGRCATATAAGACACCTTCGTCTTGTGGTGCTCATTATTTTTTAACAATTGTTGATGATTATTCCCGTGGTGTTTGGGTTTATTTATTGCATGATAAATCAAAATTTTATTCTTCTTTTTGTTCGTTCTTTGCTATGATTAAGTGCCAATTTGATGTTTTTGTGAAGTGTGTTCGGAGTGACACGAAATTTAAAACTATGCTCCCGTTTTTTGATACTAATGGCATTCTTTTTCAAACCTCTTGTGTTGGAACACCACAACAAAATGGGAGGGTTGAGAGTAAACACCAACATATTCTAAATGTTGCCTGTGCATTGATGTTTTAAAGGAATTTGTCGGTTTCTTTTTGGGGGGAGTGTGTGCTTGGGGCGGTGTATTTATTAAATCATACTCTTTCTGTTTTGCTTGGCAATAAAACTCTCTATGAAATCCTTTTCCATAAGCCGCATAATTTTGATGAATTACGGGTTTTTGGATGTCTCTGTTTTGTTCATAACTAAATATCTAAGGCTGACAAGTTGCACCTAGGAGCCGTAAATGTGTTTTGTTAGGGTATCCGCATGGCAAAAAGGGATGGAAGGTGTTTCACTTGGAGACGGGTGATATTTTTGTGTCTCGTGATGTGAGATTTAATGAAAATGAGTTTTCGTTTGTGAATGATGTTGTGTTTGATGCGCCCCCCGAAAATGCTACTGAGTTGCTTACTAAAACTCCTATAATTGATGATGAGTTTTTGGATGATTTGGAGCGTGTTCTTGATATGGGAGACGTGGCTAGGGACAATACCACGGAGGTCTCTCCTCCTCCTATGCCGCCTGTTGGGGACAGCTCGGGAGGTGGTTCCGAGGCTACTCCGGTTGTCTTTGACACTTCTGCTTCGYATCGTGCTCGCCGTACTCGCAAGCCACTAGGTTGGCACAAGGATTATGTTGCTCATTCTATTACTAGTCCATCTATCTCGACTCGTTCATTGTCTTCTTGTTGCTCCTCAAGTACTCCGTATCCTTTAGCACACTTTGTGAATTGCAATAATTTTTKTGTGTGACATTGTGTTTAGTTGATCGCATTACTAAGCCCRTGACCTTTAAGGAAGCTATGCAACATGCAGGTTGACGGGAGGCGATGCAAAAGGAGATTACAACTCGTTAACATAATAATACTTGGACTCTGACTTCTTTGCCTCCGGGGAAGAAAGCCTTGGGACGCCGGTGGGTGTACAAGGTTAAACTTAACTCTGATGGCTCTCTTGAATGCTCGACTTGTTGTTTTTGGCAATCATCAGATTGAGGGTCTCGATTATAATGAGACGTTTGCTCATGTTGCAAAAATGGTGACAGTTCGTGCTTTTCTTGCCGTGGCTTCTGCTACGATTTGGGAATTACATCAGATGGATGTGCATCATGCCTTGTTGCATGGTGATCTTGATGAGTWGGTTTATATGCGGCCTCCTCCTGGTTTTCARGGCTCTCAATCWYGGATGGTTTGCCGTCTTCAYAAATCTTTGTATGGCTTACAGCAGGCTCCGCACTATTGGTTTTCTAAATTGGCATCGTCTCTAAAAAAGTATGGTTTTCAACAATCGTACTCTGATTATCCTCTCTTTACTCTACAGTCTGGTTCTATTCAGTTAAGTGTTTTATTGTATGTTGATGACTTAATTGTTTCTGGTAATGACTCTGTTGCTATTTCTTCTTTCAAGTCTTAACTCAGTGCTTGTTTTCATATGAAAGACTTGGGTGTGTTGAAGTATTTCCTTTGCATCGAGGTTGCCCGTCGTCTGGAGGGCATTTCCTTATGTCAACAGAAGTACTCTCTTGATATTATTGCAGAGTCTGGCTTATTGGGGTCTCGTCATGTTGGGATGCCTATTGAGCAGAACCGTACATTGGCAAAATCTAAGTCACCTATTGTAAACACCTAAAAATGTCTCCTCAAATWGAATATCTAATGAGGAAAAGTACAACCTCTTGAAATAGATTTGATTCCGGAAGTTGCGACAAAATTCATAAACTACATCCATTTGCACAAGTCAAATTAAATTAGAGTTTGAAACCATACGTCGACAGCACAATAATAGGCGGAAAGTATTTATTTTAATTTATTTTAATTATTTTCTATTTTTAGGATTTTTTCTTRATTTTTAGGATTTTTTAGAATATTTTCTGTAAATTATTTTTCTACTTTCCACTTTTCATTTTTTTATTCTCATTTTTCTGAGTTCGACAATATTTTTAGATTATTGTTCTGATTTTTCTTTGATTTTCTATGATTTTTACAAGTTTTATAAAATAATTGTCGATAATAAATGAATTTAGAAATTCGTAGATAAATCCAGATTATTCAGTAATGATCCAAAATATTCTAGAATATTAATCTTGTCCCCGAAGTTTATCCAAAAGTGGATAAAGGTTAATTTGGATTACTGATTATCTTCAAAATATATAGTTGCAAAAATTCCCAAAGATATCAGAAAAAAGATAGATAGAATTAGTCTTTGTTATCTTATACTTTCGTAAAACGCTTATAAATACATGTTGTCGGTGCTTATTCGAACATGAACAAAAAAATCAACTTCCATCAACGAAAATCAACATTCAAAGAACGAATTCTCTTGTGTTTAAGGCAATTCAAAACTCTTAAAATTKTCTATCACAAATCACTCATCAAAATCTAGGGTTCTTAAATCCGTCGCTAGTTTCAGAATCGTTTCTTTGCGAATCAAGGCACAAATTCTAAGGCTATTCAATTCAATTCTCTCTTTACTTTGTATTATTGTTTTTTTTTATTAACATGATAGTTTAGGTTTTGAATTTCAATCATATGAATTAGAATTTCGCCTTTTGAATTTCAATCGTGTAATTTCATTAGTTTTCAATCGTTTTCGCTTTAATCGTAATTGTCAATGCTAACAATCTCTTTTGTTGTGATAAGTGATTCAAGTTGAAGCAAAGTTTTTGATTAACTAACCTTTGTTTTCTCTCGTGATTGATAGCGAAGCAAGGTAATTTTTATTTGAATATTTGAGTTTTCTATTATTGCATACTAACCCATGCATGCCTATATGTATGTGAATTGTTTATGCATGAAATCACTTTTTATTGCTTAAACAAGACCTGAAATTACTGAATCACATTAAATTCAGATTAATCATGGACAAATTGAATTAAGCACCATTATTAATTTGAATGATCCAAAATTAGGTTAGGAATGGTTTGCATAATAGAAATTCACCCTTTAATAGATTGCTAAGGCTAGAGCGCTTCCTAAGGATAAAATTGTAAGTTGTTGTGTATCAATGAATTTGATCGATGAAATTACAATGAGACCGAGTAGAGCCGCTACATCAGGCGGATTGGGTCAATGATTCTTCATACCATGTCCCCGGACCCACGACATGGCACCAATGTTTCGGCATCCATGATTAACCTGTATAGAATGATGGTGATTCCCACTCGACAATACACCCAACGCACTCACGTCGGATCCGTGCTTAAGCCCATGAACAATATCGAGTTGGACAGCCCAATAAGGGTGCATGCCTACACCTATCATTCTAATCCTGAGATGTATCATCGTCTTGTGGGTCGCTTGTTATATCTTCTTTCACTTGGCTGACTTGCTATGCGGTCATTATTTGTCTTAGTTTATTCATCGGCCTCATCAGGATCATTGTAGGCTACTCTTCGCACAGTGCGGTACTTGAAGGGTAGTCCCGCCAAGTATCCTCTTGCGTTCAGATTGTGATCTTAATGTTACTGGTTGGTGTCACTACAAGAAAATCGATTTCGGCCGACCGAACGCACCGACCGATTTTTTTGTCGCAATACCGACTAATACCGACCGGTGCAGTCGTAATATTTACCGACCGAACAGTTGGCGTAATACCGACTGAATCTAGTTGGTCTATTACCGACCAACGTTCGGTCGGTAAACTCCCAGGAAAACACTCTCAGCCAAAGCTGAGAGGAGGTTTTATCCGCCATTTGTCGACCGAATATCGGTCGGTAAAATTAAATATTTTTTTTAAAAAACACCCTGCTGCAATTGAACTACGAGTACCACTCACTTCTGTGCAATTCTTTTTTCATTTCAAACTCACAACTCCACAAAACTCCTCTCTCTCTCCTTCTCTCTTCTCTCTCCTTCCTCCGTCACGGTCACCGGCGTGACCCCACCACCGGCGCTGCCCTCTCTCCTTTTCTTCTCTCTTTCCTTCCCCTCTCTCGGTCTGCTGCCTGCCACTGTTGCGCTGCTGTCGCGGTTGCTGTTGCTCCACCACCTGCCACTGTTGTGTTGTTGCGCTGCACTTGTTATCTCACAATTTCGTGGTTGGTTTTTTTTTTTGAAGAATATGATTTTTGGCTCACAATATGTTTTATTTGGTTTAGATCTAGAAAATTTGTATGATTTGTGCGTTTTCTTGTGTTTTGGGGTTTAGATCTAGTTTCTTCAAAGGTGTGATTTTTCGAATTAATTTTAATTTTAATTGATATTTGATCTGGGTATGAGTAATTTCGGGGTTATTACTGCTTGTTTAAATTTTAGGATTTGTTTTGATTTTATTTTGTTAATTGAAGTTATTAGCTTGCAATTGATCTGAGTATGATTCTTTATTTTGGTGTTTTTGGATGTGGTTGTTTGTTGAATTAAATTATTAGATCTGATTGTTGTGCTTATGATTTTTTTTGTCATAATTTTCATTATGATGAATATTTATTCAGGATTTTGCAATTGCAATTTTAATTCTTGTAAATTATACGGAGTAAACTGTACTTTGCAAGTTGTTTTAATATTTTACTAAACTAATACATGTTTTAATTTAAATTATACTAAGTACTGTATAATACTGAAGACTCTGATATATGCAGTTAAGATATATATTGCTGAAATAATCTTAATGAAAGCAAAAAAGTATTGCAGAGAATAGATAATTTTGTACACTGGCATATACTGTTAATATACAAGTGGTTTAATTTAATTTACTGCATGATAATTAGCTAATTGTAAGATGCGCTTGATTCACTTCAAGACATTAATACGAATATTATATAATTATTATAATATGCATGCAGGGGCAATAAAAGGCCTGCTCTGATATGAAGGTTGAGCAAGGACTATTTGCTGCAATCCAGAGAATAATGTTAATTCTATATCACTGAGAATAGTGAATTTATTTAAACATTCTCTACTCAATTGATTTATTTGCAATTTCTTAGGAACCACTATTACAAGTAATTGACTATAACTTAGGAAGAAGAATAGCAGTAGTTAAATATGATAATGCAATCATGCAGCTGGGATACTGCTGGAGGTCTGGCTTCTCCACTATATCACAAGATCCATGCCGATTGACTTATTTGATGTTTCATTTGCATTAGGAATTTGTAATTTGTTGCAATGTACAAAACTGTCTAAATAACTTGAGCAAATCCTATCTAGGTATCTCTAGTATTAGACATGTCAATCTTGAACTCATACATTATCATGCAATTAGTTTGGGGAGGAAGTTGTCCTGTCTTGTAGAATGCAAATTTATTTTGTGCAACGTCTTGTAGACTACTATTCTGGGCTTGAAAAACACTTATCCTTATATATCGATCCTGCAGATAAAAGAGAAAAGCCTTAGCCTATCTTGCAAGTACCTTGTCTAGAAGATCTAGTTCTAGTGGGATGTCTTGGCATTGATGATGACGGTCTCTGCTCTCTTAACCAAGGTCACACTTGTTGAAGGTGTGCAAAATCACGCTTCTGATTGCGTTTCCTATTCTTAAGATTGTATGACTAAATTTTGTTACTTGATATCTACATGTTCCTGGTAGATTCTGACTTCTTACCTTCTATATTTGCATCTTATATACCCGCAGGCTCCACTAGACACTTAATTTATCAAACTGTCAGACATCAGCATACTGTCTAGCCAATTTAACCAGAGGTGCTGGTATCTGTAAGAGATTATATTGGCATATGGCTCTGCTGTAAGTTCCGTACTCTATGCTCATCTCCCCACAATTTTGTACTGGATTTTTTTTTCCATTTTTATGAGCGATATAGTTTGATTTACTGTTAACCATTTTGAATTTAGGTTACTCTTGACGTCACCATAAATGCTGGAGAGCAGAATATAGTTTGATTTACTGTTAACCATTTTAATTTCTTGAATCATTTACTGTTAACCATTCTCTTGAATCATTTACTGTCGGTGTGGATATGTAATTGTTATTCAATTAGTGCCTTACAAATTTAGCATTATGTAACTTAAGATAATAATAATATGTTTGAGAGAAGAATCTTTGTACATAATGTGCTTGTTACAAGATACATGCCATGCGTTTATTTTCAGTTTGAATCAGTGTACATAATCTTTATTTTGCTGCTTATTACATTTTGGTGTTTGTCTTCGGTGTTTAAGTTGCCAATAGGCAAAAATATAATGCTGCTATATTGATCATTTCCCTTTTGTTCAAAATCATCATATAGACCTTTCTTACAACAACTTTGATAAAATCTGCACCCATCTCATGCGAAAAAGAAACCTGTAAGCAAAGTGAGTCCTTCCTAGCTTTTCGTCATGGAAAATCTATTATTTTCTCAGCATACTTTATGTGATCAAAGGTTTATGCCTTTCTTTCATATGGAAAATATGTATTTTTTTATGTAATCTGATGCATGCTGATGAATTTGCTTGCTGAATTTGCTAACAAGAGATTCGAGTGCATGTCGACAGCTTAAAAGTTCAAAAGGTATTTGTTCTAATGTTCAAGGCTGAATATCTTCGTACTGTCCTAAATCCTAACAAAAATTTTTATTGTAAAGCCGCTACTCACTGCATATCAATCGTGAGGACAAGCGACTAGAATTGGAAAAACTACTTTGAGCAAGATACTGAGAATGAAAGGGCGCTGCTTAAATTTGTTCCAAGGAAAGCTGTGAGGGTATCAGTAGTATGGGGAGTTCAATCCTCGAATTCTGCAATAACTATATAGCACAAAACACTTCTTTATGAGGATGAATGGCGCAGAGCTGTATGAAGACCAGACTTGCTGCTACGGTCTCTCACTACTACTCGGTCGTGCCTTGCAAAGGAAACTACACTGTTGACCCTTTACTTTCTGAAATATCGTTTTTGTTGATGACATTCATATGCAATCTTGGAAGACGGTTCTCGCATTTATATCACAGTTTGAGCGCGATTTTCCTGTTGTAATCAATCTTTAATATCAAGTTTAACAATCTTTAGTAAAGTCAGGATGAGATGTGTATATTTACCTCAAATGTATAGCTTTTCTTCATCTTGTAAATTTATCATGACTTATTAGTAATCCTTGTATGAATCAGTTTGGAAGTTTGCTATTTCTCTTCTCTTTTTTTTATTTCTTGATGCAGATTACGACCGAATTCGGTCGGTAAACGGTAAATTGTTTAGAAAATACTAACTTTCCGACCGAAATTCGGTCGGTAATGGCCCATTTTAATAAAAAATATAATAGGAGGGCCTTACCGACCGAATAATCGTGTATCCGGTTATACGACCAATACGCTGTATCCGACGAATGTGTTGGCGCTAAACCCTCTACTGGCCCCCGATTTGTGGAGGGAAATAAGGTATTTTAGCCCGACCAGATTATTCCGCGCGGAGAATGGTTTTCTCCCTTTTTTTAGAGCCAAGGAAGTGGTGGGTTAAATCGGTCTAGTGGATATGTTGTGCACTAACCGAAAGAATCGGTCGGGTGAAAAACGATTTAACGCGACGAATGAAAATCGCCCAGTCGGGTCACCAGGACCGAAAAATCTGGCTCGTACAGGGGTGTCCGCTGTCGATTTTCGGTCGTGGATGACGGTCGGGCCGGAAATGCGATTTTCTGTTGTGTGTGACTGAGCAGGCTCTGTGCGGTAGACGAACGCAAAATACTATTGAGAAAAGAACTATGCAGCTATGTGGTAACAAGAGTATCCACGGAAGAAGCAACAACTATTGATTTAACTAGAATCAAAGCATGCTAAACTAACAGTAAGAGGAATATCTTGGGTTTGTGATTGTATCAATTAAGGGTCTAAGTAAATGATGATAATGAAGAATAAACTATATTGATTGAAACGAATCTAGGCATGGGTTGCATTAATGAGCCATGATTAACAGCAATATGTCATCAACAATTACAACAAGGCATAATCAAAATAAGGGGCAAAGACTCTCTCGATAATTGACCATAGAACTACCCTAACCGGTTGATCTCCGACCGTACTGCGGAAAGTCTGTGTTCTACCTATGTGACGGATGATCTGTGCGAAGCTCAATCGCATAGATCTAGAGATGTGTGAAACTAATCAAATAAGCAATTAAGTCGGCCGCCCTAGAAAATTTGATTATACATAAAGAACGGTCAACAAGGAATTGATTGAGGTGGCAACGGCGAGAATGCCAAATCAAGCAGAAACATGTCGAATCATATTGCATAATCCCCAATCGCCCTAGAAATTGAACTACTTCAATCTTATGAAATTAATCATAATGGAATGGGGAAAACATAATAAAAAGCATAAACAATAAGAAAACAATAAGAAAGAATTGAAGATAAATAATCACGCAAAAGTGCAAAGAGAATTGAAACATCATGTTTAGTTGAATTCCAAAGTTGAGTGATAAAGCTAGGGTTCTTGAGAATACGTAATTGAGTTTTTGAAATAAAATCTAATAATCAAAAGTGATTTCCAAAATTAGGATTTCTCCTCTTAAATACTCTTGTTTTTCTGACTTAAATGAGCTGCGAATTTACAATAATGCTCTCACTATTAAAGCCAAAGAAAGCAGAAATCAATCGGCCAAAAACCGATCGGTTTGCTCTGCCAACCGATCGGTTTGAGCTATTTCTTCTCGCTTAGCCTCTTTCCGCTTAATCAAAGCCTCATGCTACTCCCGTGAAGCTCCATAGTGCCTTTAATCATCCCAAAATCGATCCAAAAGCCATGATTAGATCTTGAAACTACTCAAAACACTAAATACACAATATTAGTAGCAAAAAGGCCTTAAGGACGCCAAAATAAACCAAAAGGATAAGAGAATGAGGGGGATAAACCATCCAATAATACAATACATCAAACTTCCCCGAGCCAAACTCTTGCTTGTCCTCAAGCAAGCTTCACTAGACTCACAAGCAAAGCACATCTCACCCCATAAAAGCAACATCGCAAAGACTCATGACCAATTCCCCGACCAAAGATCCCATGTGACTCAATGCCTATCCAAGAACATGAATCATCAATAACACAACTAGCCATCAAGAATAGAGAGAAACGGAATCAAGGAAGAACTTCTTGCTAGTAGCACTCCTCTCTTTGTGTTGTTGGTTAAAAATGAACCCAATTGCTCACCACCCCACCTGCGCATAAAATATGCACATGAATCAACTTTTGTGGCCTAAATCACTAAAGGCAGCCCTCCCATCTCACCAACATTCATGTGTTTGAAAGGATGACAATAGCACTCAACCTACAAGTTGTAATTCCCCGTAATTTTCAAATATTTATAAATATATTTAATTTTCTTATAAATATATTGCGATTTATCTTATAAAAAGCTATATATTTTTATTTAAATGTCATTATTTTCGTTTAAATTATATTTTGTGATAGAAAAGATATATATTTTTGTTGAATTTTATTATTTTCATGTAAACTATATTTTATGATAGAAATTTATCTTTTCTTCTTTATTCAAAACAAAATAAATTAAATAAATATAATATTTTAATTAAAACCTAGCTAAAACCTAAGTCAGTTACACTTCATACGCTTCCTTCAAGTTTTTCAAAAAAAAAAAAAATGGGGAGAAGGAGAGAAGTGCGTTGCTTTGCCTTGCTGCCGCCTAGCTGCTGCCATGGACGCCGCCCACTGTCGCCGGCCAGCCCCGCCATGTCGGTCCTCTCTTCTTTCCTCTTTACTTCTTTGTTTTATTGTTTCAACTTTGATTAATTCTTGAAGTTCTTTTTAATACAATTGTTCTACTAATAATTTTGAGTATAATCCACTATAAATTACAAAGTTTATGATTTTTGGTGATGTTGATTTTAATTGGGAATTTTCAAATTTATCGAATTGCAAAATTAGGGTTTTTTATGTTTTTGATTAATCCYTCCAGTTTTAGTATTTGATTTTTTATTATTTTTACAAAATTCTATTATCTTTGAAATTTTAATAGAGTGTTCATTATACTGTTTTACAATTTGTGTAAAATTTTCATAATTTTCTAAGCAATTATACTATTTTAAAAAAATTCGTTTTCCAATTGACAGTTTTCAGGTTTCAGGTTCGACTTTTGATTTTTTCTGATTTTTCTGTTGATGAATAATTTACGAAACTTTGTATGAATATTCTATWRAKAGTAAGAGACTTTGTGTAAAAGTTTCAGAATTTTCGAAGCTGATTTGCTATTTTAATAAATTTGTTTTCTAACTGACTGTTTTCGAGGTTGCTGGCTCGGTATTCGATTTTTATTTATTTTTATATTAATCTATAATTTACGAAACTTTGTGTGGATGTTCTATATACAATAATACACCTTGTGTGAAATTTTCATAAATTTTAGTGGTTTTTTAGTATTTTAATAAATTATCACATCAGATTGACAATTTTCGATTACAAAATATGTTTTGTTATTAAAATTAA
>SNQN01000657.1:56038-121136 GCA_008642245.1 Bassia scoparia
AGAGAAGAGTGTGCTCGAATAGTAGCTAGTGGCCACAATAAGCGTGGGCAATTGGCGACAGAAAACAAGGCTTTTATACGATCATCATGTTCTCGCTACATCTCACAAAACTCTTAAGAATGTGTGTGTTGCGATAGTGAAAAGGGGGAAACCACGTAAGTGTTTGCTCGAAGCTTCTGACGACTATGTTAGTGCATGACGAGGAGATATATTTGAGGACTCCTACTTTGCCCGATCATACGAAGCGTAGTTAGACCAAACTGCTCTGATTATTTTTATATTGACTAAGGATTTGTGGAATTTTATTCCTGTTGGGTTGGACTTGCTGTGTGTTGCTGTGAGGTTTCAAATAACAATCCAGCATGGATATGCTACTTGGATAGGTTGGCTTTAGATAGGATACCTTTTCAGAGTATACTCGAACTTGTAGTGTAATGCTTTCAGAACTGTCAGGCTTGATGGGCTCGCTGAGTGGTCCATAAGTTATTGGCCAAAGTAGTTCAAATTGACCGGTTGCTTGCGTTGGTGCTGGGTATGTGGATTCACAGCTTGTATGCGGTTGTGAAATTACTTGTTGGCTAGAGTGATCTATCATTGTCGGAGAGTTTGACTGATGTAGGGGGTTGGAATAACGAAGCAACGGCTGTATCATGTATAGCTGCACACGCTTTCTGGGTCTCGTTTTGTCTAGTGTCCTATGGAGATTTTAAGAAGGCAAAACTCGTGGCCTTAATCCACTAAGTCTGCGAATCAGAATAATTGCTGCTGCTGCTGATCTGAGGCTGGTCTGTTGTCTCAATGTTGTGGATAAGGAACAGCTGAAAGATTTTGGTTGGTGAGTATAGTGAAAACCACGGGTGATTGAGGAATCCAACTCTCTGTATTGTGACCAAACCACAGAGTGCTATATTCGATTATACTTTTAAGAATCTCAGTTCAGCCTCTAAGAGACCAAACACATTGCAGATTAAGGTAACACGACTTTGTGTAGAGAAGAATTAAATTGGTTGAGAAGGGGATATGTATTGTGCTCAGTAGTGCTTTTCAGTGTGTGTGTTAAGTACTGTTGAAAGGAGTTTGAGTGATTGTAGACAAAGACGATTCACGTAGGCACTGCCGCTTGTCATACAAAAACTCTTCGTCTGTCGCAGACGTGAGCGTGTCATGGTATTTGACACCTGTTAGATTCAGAGTCCTTTTAGCGACTTCAAGGCTAGAATTTGTGCTTGTTTCCTAAGTTTTGTTTTCACACGTGTCTATATTCAGGACTTAATACGATTTCAGCGCTTGTGGCACACATTGGATTATTAATAATCTTTGCTCCCGCATACACTGGATAGATGCTGGATCTCAGAGAAAACATCTCTATTCATTTTGTATGTGTCAATTTTGTGTGTCGGGTGTGTCGCTCGCTCGCAATCTATCATCCGTATATTGGCATGGGCAGTAGATACTTCTGATCGTATGCGTGCTATAGTGTAGAAGATGGATCATATGACTTCATCGGATAAAACCATAATGCTTGCCCGTCTCGGCTATGACGTTACACAAGTCATTGTTGCAAGATAAAGCAATTAATTGAACATTAATTCACAGAAACAGAATGCACCATGGTTTCTAGACAGGATTGGTTCAATATCGAGACAGCTCTATGAATTGAGGGACATACTCACCTTGTTGCTGAGACCAGTGCAGCTTTTCTGCTCATTTCAGTGTTTCGCGATATGTGATTGAATCTTGTTTCTGATAATACAGATGAAGCGCCTTACTTTAGGATATCTTTTCTCTTTGAAAGAAATTTATCTTATTTTCCGTTTTTTGGCCTTGTTGATCAAGGGCATAACTCATGCCTAAATTGAAGTCCGGTTGAGATTTTATGCGAATGTGATCATCTCAGTAAATTTAATTTCAAATTCAGATCGTTATAATTCCTATGATATAACGAGAATCATATTTCTTCAAACTCCTGCTTCCATTGATGATAGCTCACATTATACAATATCCACATTTGTGCTAACCCTTGTTGCAGCTCACCTATTTCATCCTCACTCTTATACTTCTCTTCTCATCTCAATGCTCTGTTCATGCCTTTCCCCTAACGTAACTAGTGATCAATATCAAGGCATGGGTAGGAAATCAAACAACTGGCGGAAAGGTACGAGCGCAGCAGGTCAGTCTAAGTGATTCATCAACTTCTCCAAAAAGTCAATGATAGAACCTGAAACACAACAACACCGAAGTCCAACCCCAGAATTAACACCCACCACACACACACACTGATTTGTCAAAAACTTCACTCCACAAAATCAACCAAACCCACATTAGAAAACCATCCATCAAAAACCCTCAAAATCACGCACTACATCTAAGGAAATTGTGCCTATGAGAATCTACTCGAGGGTGGTTGGTCAATCAGGAACCAGCCTATTCTTCTCAGGGGGTAAAAACTTCATGAGACTCAAGAAAATTTGAACCAGGAATTTGAGAAGGTTGTTACTTGGCGAGAGAAGTTCAAATAACTGGTGAAAAGGAAAGGGGAACCTATGGTGGAGCTTTCACATCAGAGGGAGAACTACGCTCGGCGGTTAAGAAAGAAGTTGAAAGGAAGAGAGGAACAATAATAAGTTCTGAGAGGGACCAAGAGGAAGGCAACAGCTTGCTAAACCACCTCCTCTGTTAAAGGTAAAAGCTGTAGATCTCCCTTTACTGGTTCTACTGACTTAAGTGGTAGAGTAGTATTGTCTGGGTGTAGAGTTTGAGGCTGTTATTTCAACGTGCCTGCTTTGTCTGAGTAATATAGGATTTAAATTGAATAACAAGGTTTGGAGTACCGTTGTTTGTTTGTTCCTACTGCTAATGTCTCTGGGGTGAAGGATTTTTTATGTGAATTCTTAAACAATTGTCGGATTATGTCCTATTTTGGTTCTATGTTGGAGGTGTTGATGGTTGGTTTGGTCAGTTTCTTCTATTTCAACATGTTGGGGATTCCAAGGGATGGGTTTGACAAATATCCTATGATTGGTTGGCCTAATGCTGGTAGGCGGTCCCCTGGGTGAAATCTATGACTTCTTTATTTTTGTGGGATGTGGGAAGATGCCTAAGAAATATGTTATTTTCAAATCTGCTGATCTAAAGGAACCACTGATGCTGGTTCTAGATTCATTGTGCAATAAAGTCTTACTTCCTCGAGCTCAAGGAAGGGGAACAGTACGCATCATGGAGATGGTACTGATCTACCTGARGATGAAGAAGATTAAGATAAATCTTCCTTCCTTGATGCTTGACCACATCATGAACTGTTATGGTTCATCTCATCATTCCTTGCCCTATGGTTCTATCATCACTCATTTGCTTAAGGACAACAAGGTTAGCCTATGTGGATCCACTGTACCTGTTACAGTGTTCATGAAGGCTATACTTAAGCAAAAGGGTCTTGATATTAGTGTTGATATTTTAAGGTTTAAGTTTGAGGAACCAGTGGAGGTTAAGCCACCTCCTAAGAAGAAAGGCAAGGCAGAGGAACCAGCTAGTCAAAGTTTTGTTCTGAAGAGAATGGAGAGCCAGGAGAAAACTCTTGGTAAGTTGATGGAGCTGGTTCAGGGTATTTTAACCTCGTTCAATGCCAAAATTGGTCAAATGGAGAAGGAGCTAGCTGAGACTCAGTTGTTGTTGSTTACTGTTCCTGATGTCAAAGCTCAGATGGCTCCAGGTATTGGTTCTATTTCTCCCAAGACTCAGGTTTTGGCTCTAGCTGCTGCAAGTGAATTGGTGGTTCCGGGGATTGAGGAACCAGGGCATATTGATGATAAACAGTAGCAYACTGAGGAAACAAAGGTTGAAGACCCAGCTTATGAAGATGAGGAGGTCGAGGAGGAAGTAGATGATGATGATGATGATGTAGATGATGAAGATGATGATACTGAGCCCGATGATGAGGAGGAGGAAGAGTATGATGGAGAGGAGTGATGCTGTTTGCTCCTGTTTCCCCTTCCCTATTTTCTATTAATTCTTAAAATAACTGATTTTGTTGGTCTGTAACTATTCACCCCTATCCACGAACATTTCTTTCTATGTGGATTAGGGTCCTTTTGGTTAAACTTTACTGCTATGTATGAACTGTGATATTTTGCTATGTGATGATATGCTTAATTAATTGTCTTTTTGCAACATGATACTTGAATGGTGGTCGATGCCACTGTATGGATGAGCACATTTAACAATTTGTGCACATCACTTTACTTGAGAGATTTTTAATGATGCCAAAAGGGGGAAAAAGTGTCGAAGTTCAAAAGCCAAGATTAGTTAGTTCAGTGTTTTTTGGAACCAGTTAGAATAGCTAACTTGTTCATTGAGTCATTTTCTTTTTAGGACGAGTAGATAGCTAACTTGTTCTGATCACTTTCTTTTTAGGAACCAGTTAATAGCTAACTTGCTCTTTGTTCTTGAGTCTCTGTTGTCTCATATCTTTTGAGTACAAATTGAATATTTACTTTTTTTAACTTGTTGGTTTTGAGGTAACTTCGATTAGTTTGTCATCATCAAAAAGGGAATTTTTGATCCTAAGTTTTGAATGATGAAACAAACCATTACAGGAACAGGATGCTTAATTGAATTATAGTTGTTTTGGAACCAGCTGTTTGGATACTTGTTCCCCCAAACAATTAATATCTATCTGTGAAATATTTTTGAACTAAATTGTTTTTTACAAGAATCAGCTGACTAACTATAAAGCTATATACGGTGCAGAACCATACGAGCTGTTTCCTAGACTGTTATGCTGAAAACATCATGCATCTTTTATTGCCATTTAATCACCTTGTTTACATGTGCAGTAATTGATGTTTCCAAGATTGAAGATGACCTTCGAAGACCTACTCGAAGAAGATTGTGCTCAAAATTGAGTATTTAAAAGTTCAGCTCTTGAATTTACATGAAGATTAGAAGAGAATTGCTCCTTAAAGTTTAAATCTAGGGAATCAGTAATTATGCTCTGTAATTGGATTTAATAGTAAAAGTCTAAGTGCTTTAAGTGCTCTGAGTATGATATGATTCTAGGTACAAAGTTTTGAAGCAGAATTCATAACAAACTCAATTAAGAACCAAGCTTGAGACCAGTTATGTTTCTAATGAATTTTGCTGCGGTTTTGAAAAAGGATTTTTCTAAAAAATATTTTTTAAAAATGGGATATTTTTGAAAAGATATTTGCGCAGGAAACATACGATGAGTTATATGTGTGCCTATCTGGAGTACACATTCTTGTTCTGTATATTCCTTATAATCAAAATCAAACAAGATAATACTTCCATAAATCTCCATCTTGCCTGATTAGCAACGATATTTATGGAAACTAGTGTTTAGGATCAATATACATATAATACTCATCTATGCTCTAAATTCCACACTCCTCTCCACGGATCAAAAGAGCTAATATTTCTGGAGAAAACACAACGCATAACGATCTGTTACTGTGGAGTTACACAAGAGCATTAGCGAGCCTTACCTTTCTATACTAGCTTTTTAAAAAGTCAAACAAAAGAGAGAAAAAGTTGCTATTTGTAAAGGCATACAACAAAGGGATTGAAGGCCTGTGCGGTTTGTAGTTCAAACACAAAGTTGGACTTACGAGTGTGAGTCGAGTGCACATTCAGAGTTGAGTGTGGGGTGTGCTGGTTCCCGGAGTAGGGAAACAGCAGAGTGAGCGTGTTATTTGTTTTCGGGAGTAGATTAATAAATGAACATAGGATAGGAGGACGTAGCCCAAAGTTGGGTGAACCTCGTTAAACATTGTGTGTTCTTTATTGCTTTACTTATATTCGGCTGCGTACAGGAACCAGCCTAACTGGTTCCTCATACTAAATCCGAAAAGAAAGAAAAATTGGTAATCAACATTTATACTCAATTCACCCCCCCCCCTCTTGAGTATCACATAACCTTCACAGTTCATCATCCTCATCGGCAGCTTGTGAAGACTCCTCCTTCTCTGCAGAATCCTCCTGACCTGGAATGCCAACTTGATCAAGGAGAACCTCAACTCTACTATAGGACTCTTGAACGGTGAAACAATGTTGATCAGGGACTGCATCAAAGTGTTTTGGTCACTCAACTGCTTCACCAAGGCAAAGGTTGCCTAAACAGATTCCGTACTGGTTCCTGCACCTGCTGCACTTCCCTTAACATCATCCTWCYTCTTCAATATTCCACCTGCATAGCTCATAGCCTTCTGACCTATAATCTGATTCGTGAGATGAGACATTGTTCCATAATCTCCCACTATAGGAATCTTCCAATTATTGAACAACAAGTTCAACCAACCTCCATAGGGCAAAGCATGCTTTGCTTTCTCAACACAACCGATCATGTGTCCAAGAATCATAGCAGGGACACAACAAGAAAATATGTATTGGGCGACCGACGTTAGCGACCGAAAATCGGTCGCTAAAAGTGATTAGCGACCGATTTTCGATCGTTATTGTRAATCTCCTTTTTGCTCGTCGCTAAAAAAATTTAGCGACCGAAAATTGGTCGCTAAGGGTTTAGCGACCGAATTTGCGACCGATTTTTTAACTGGGAAAAGAGACGAAAAATTGGAGGGAAAACCATTTWGCGACCGAAATTCGATCGCTAAATTCAATATTCCCTCAAAAAAATGGAGGAAAATTTGATTTAGCGACCGACTTTTGATCGCTAATTCCAATTTTCKTCCTTTTGTTTGGAGGGAAATCAGATTTAGCGATCGATTTCGGTCGCTAAAAGGCTATTTCCCTCTTTTTTATTACTTCGAGGCTTTTTCTACCTATTTTTTTCACGTAAATGTAATATATAAAGAAATAAAAATAATTATTAACGAAAAATAGAATAAATATACAAAAATAAAATTAATGAGCCACAAAACATATAGATACACCATGTATATAACAGGAAAGTGCACATTGCAGCTCTGGTTATCTTCACATAATTTACACAGGGAAAACTATGTTACACTTCATCTCAATAGAACTGCATGTTCTTATAACTTTGTGATTGCTTCTACTGTCGTTAAGGCCTCGCTTAACACTCAAGACATGTACTCCCGAGATGCCCACCTTTGTTCATGGTCATACCTTCCAAGAGAGAAAGACATTGAAGGAACTTCAGTCAATTTCAAAGGATCAYATTCAATCCCATAATCAGTTAGTGTTTGTTCTCGAGTACATCATCATGACTTTTCACAAACTCAGGGATCTCAACCTCTCCTTTCTTTATATCCTCCCAAAAGTACTGCAGGTAGRTGATATACTTGATTTTCCAATACAAGCTACAAAATAAAAAAGAATGCATTTGAATTGCAGAATTTGTAAAGCAAAGTAACAGAACACCCATTTTATTCAGGAAATGGTAGATCATATATAAAACAACCCCTCTACAAACTACGACAAGAAAAAAGAAACAACTAGTGTTTAAACATTTACTTGACCATTATCCAAAATTTTCTTAAACATTTCCACACTAGTCACTGTACTTTTCATTGGACCACCCTGTAATGCAAACAGTAGGAGTACTTAGATGAACAAATATACTACAATGTCAAATTTACAAAAACAAAATATGATTTTTAAGCACTAAAATCAGAATATACAYCTCATGTTAGAAGCAAAAGTACAAAACGAGATCAAGTTCCAATTGTAACCTGCATTAATCCTAATATTTCTACATCCTCTCCGACTTTGATGGTGCCTTTGCCTTATTTAACACGGCCAGTCACCAGGGTTCCACGTCCCTACATTATTGACACACCTGACGTGCTAGTAGTATATGCTCCTTGGTCTGTGGCATGGGCCTATCAGGAGCAGAGACAACAAGAATACCACCATCCATTTGAGCAGCTCCAATAATCATGTTCTGCAAATTGAAAATGGAAAAAACCAAAAAAAAACATTGTACATCAGAGGTATCAACTGTYCATAACTTGTGTAAGCTCCTCAACATTAGAGATAACAACCAGCACAAAAGAAGCTAACATCCTTCATAGAAATCAGCCTCTGGACTAAAACAACATCTCAAAGCAAGCACACAAGACACGCATAACTGCCTGACATAGGATAGCCCCCAAGAATTATCAGCAAGTACAAAGCATCTATGACAGAAATGCAGGCATGCTTTCATGGTATTCAGCACAATTTTTAAAATCCACATAGTTAAAAACACATCTAAGTTAATAAGCTAGCACAAGTACAACCACAAACTATCAACAATAATGTAAACAACAAATGGTATTTTCAAACTACCAGAACAATCCTATTATACATTTACATTGTTTTTGAACATAATCACAGTCCGCAACGATACTATGACAAGATTAAAGTTTGCACGAATAAATCATATATTTAACAATACTCTGCTATAAATGCCATTAATCCCCCTTCATTAATTGGTAAAAGCTGGCTTCCAACATAAGATCAAACATCGTGACACAAAAAACAAAACTTGAACATCTAATGATGCAGCTCGGAATCAAATTTGGAAAAATAAGTAAGTAGAAAAATAAAAACAAGAATAAATAACGCCAAGGCCAAGGTATGTAATTGAAACATCAAGCATATCAAATGCATTATTACAAGGGCATAGATATATTAAATCAATCCACCTTTGTAATGGCTGCAGTTAATGTTGTCTTCCCGTGATCAACATGTCCAATAGTTCCTACGTTGACATGAGGCTTTCTGTTTCATCAAAAAAGTATAAATAGATTGAGAACCCACTGATTGTCATGAGCATCAGATGCCACATGACTTTTAAAGACAACTTTGTACTGATACTTGCTGAATCTCAAATTATGACAAACTAATTGATAATTTTTATATAAAAATCACCATTTGTAGAGCATTAAGAAATGCCCTAAATAAGCATTAAAACCCTATAAGTATAGTATAAAGCACTATGGTCGAATTAAAGCCATAAACATACTTTTATTAAACAACAATAATGTCACGATTTTTTTTTACCAAAAAAAAAATAATAATGTCACAATGTTATAATGTGTATCAGGTTATAAGTTTAAGCTCAAATTCACAATTCAACAACATTTTTAATTCAAGCTTACACTCATCATGCTCAATTCAAACTCGAAATTCAACAAGGGAGCATATTTCAATTCAAATGCTCAAACGCACATATATAATTCAATTTCAGGCTCAAATCATGAAATAATTCAAGGATTTAAAACTGCAAATTAAACTAAAATTCAAGGAGAAATTAAATACCTTAAGGAGTGTGTAAACAACTCCTAAAATCCTCCAAAATCAAGCCTAATTTCAGCAAGAATTCGAGAGTGCAAGAATAGAGTGAGCAAGGATGAAAACCCACATGTTGGTGTGGATTTTCCCACCAAAATTGAGCAAGAACACGGCAAGGACAGAGCACCCGAGCAGAGCAACCACACGCAGTAGAATGGCAATGAATTCGAGCCCCAAAACCGCAAAACCGTCGAGCAGGTTTGTGCTTCAATGGGAACAAAATTTTCGAGTGTAACAACTCCCGAATTCTTGAGCAACAAGTCCCCACTTCACCCAGAATTTGCGAACCAAAAGCTCCCCTCAAACGCACCTTAAAACCCTCGAAAATTTTGAGCCAAGAACCACCCCAAAACCTCCAGAATTTCTAGCCAAATTACCCAGAAAATTCGACCAAAAGAAACTCCAAAAATTGAAGCCAAAAACCCTCAAAAATTTAAACCAATTTTCCCAGAAAACTCGAGCAGTAGAAGCCCAAGAACCCTAGAATTTTCGAACTAAAATCACCCCAAAACCCCAAATTTTCGAACCCCAAAACCCATAAATTTTCGAACCTCAAAGTGAAGGAGACCGAAAGTCGCCGGAGTGAGGCCGAGGGACGACAGGAGAAAGACGCCGGCGATGGTGAGGGAGCGACGAGGGGTTTTGGGGTTTGAGGGTTTTGCGTGTAAGAGAGTCGAAGAGATAGAGTGAGAGAGTTGAAGAAAGTCGCGTGAGTTTTGGTTATTGTTTTTGGGGGGTTTGAGTGTCTGTGCGACTTTTATTTTATTTTTTTTTGAAAAAAAAAGTTAGCGACCGATTTTGAAATCGGTGGCTATTAGAGATCGATATTTCGGTTGCTAATTTGTTGGAACTTTGATAATTTTATCCAATTTCTTCTCAGACAAATTAATATGAGTTTTCTTAACAAAAGAAAAATAGAACCCATCGTCCTTAGTGTGCAGGTGAGCATAAAATTCTTCAACCAAAGGCATAAAGACATCCAATTCTCTAGCAAACAACACAGACCATTTCTGAAACTCTAAGGCATCTCTAATTTCATGCAAAAATTTGTGTTCTACCCAACTCTTAGCAATAGAGAAGCCAACCAATATTTTCTATCAGAAAGATCATGTAATGGTTGAGGAGTGACAGAGTTACTTTTCTTGGGCTTGGGGCCCTCAACTATGGTCAGTGCAGATTGCTTCCTCTTTTTGTCCGCAGGAGACTAGTCTAGTTGTGGTTTTGTCATCACCTCTTTGCCTTTTTTAAGTTTGGCACCTTTCCTAGCAATCGTCTTCATTCTCACAKCCTTGCTAGCAGCAGCCTGAACCTCAGAACCAAAACCTTCAGCAACTTCCCCCTTAGCAACATCACCCTCCTTTTCTCCACTAGTTTGGGAGTGGTCTTGGGTGTATGGGTTTTGGGTTTAGTGGTGGTTTTGACAGGCGATTTTGTTGTGGTTGGTTTGGTTACTTCCTTCACAACTTCTTTCTGAACCGCTTTGGATGACGGTTTATTTGAGGCTACCTTTTTAGTCTTCATCTCCTTCCTCATAGCATCAATCACATCCTCTTTTTCAACTTCTTCTTCCACCTCTTGATCAACTGGTTTAGACTCCTTTTCCTCAACCTCCTCTTCCTTCTCCGATTCCTCCACCGGTTCTAGTGTAGGATCCTTTTGTTTAGGTGAGATAGGCTTTTTGGGAGTGGTGGTTTTAAGAAAGTTTGGGAGTTGCGGTTTTGACAGTTTTGGTGGTTGCTTTAGGAGTTACGGATTTTGTGGTGGTTGATTTTGTGGTGAATTTGGGAGTGGTTATGCAACAAGAAGATCATTATCTAAAATCTGAGCACAAGGGTTGCAAGGACTCAAAACCGCTATTCACCTCTCTCTTGCATTTATAAAAAATAAATTAACCACGGACCTAAAATAAAAATTAAGATTAACAAAAATGAGACTCGCATACCTTTATTAAGAACACCTATATGTTGTTTTGTAGTAAAAGTAACACCTTTAATATAGGAACTTCTCGACCGAGATCCTCTCCTACTTCTGTGAACCCACTGTTAGCGTTACTCGGATGTTTTGGACCTATTCTTAAACCCGATCTTGTTCCTGAACCTAGCACCAATCAACTAAGCTAGTAATTACTATCACTACTAATTTGAATATACAAACTAATCAAAGGACTCAACCTTATAAATGACACAAAATATTATAGAACAAAAAGGGGTAGAAAGCTATTTTCATAGTCGGACAACACTACTCCCCTGACTTTTATAATAGAGATGAAAACAAAATCAACAAATACCAATACATAATGGAATTCATGCAATATGATATTTAATGCATGTATTTATTCTATTGTTATCCCCAAATGATGAGCTCCATATCCCATTTAAATCTTTCCAAATTTGAATGGATTGTCCTTATTAAAGGAGGAGGGAAAATGAATCCCTTCATCCCCCTCTCCTCCCTTCCCCCTTTTGAGGTTTGAGGAGCAAATTCAATCTATTGAACTTTGATTGCTTGAATGAATGTATGTTTTTGGTTGAATCACCACGTGCTAAAGTTAATATGACTTTTTTTTCTGAATGTTCATCCTTTTATGAAGTAATAAATATATCTTTATGTGCATTTTGGTTGTAGAGTACTCTGTACGTATCAAGGCTCTTGGAGTCCCAAAGTATATAAACGACGGTTAAAAGTGACAAGGAAACGCCTACCCAAAGACTCTTAGTTGTCGCTAGTCGTTACCGTTGAAAATTGATCATGGTCATTAGAAATGAAATTAGTGCTAGAGGGTTTTAGGTAATTTGAAACATGCAATATAATAGTCAGCACTAGCGGTAACGTAACATGCATCCAATCTATATGACTTTTTCATGCATGAACGCAATACGCATACGCATTATTATGTTATAATACTAAAATATTTAATTCTGTTTTTCTTTTTATTAATATCTTTCCAAAATCGACAAATGCAATTATATTTGTGTTCAACTATAGTTGTAATCCTAATCCTATGGGCTACGTCGATGTGGATTACGACAAAACCTGCAATCCAACGGAAATATATTTTTTGTTATAATACCATTAGCGGTATTCGGCGTCATCTTATTATTACTTCTTTTGGCGYTGTACAATAGTCTTAAAAAGAAGAAAGGCACGACGGTCACATCATCGTTAGAATTGGTCTAACAAACCAAGGAACAATAAAACTATCTAATACGTAAATAATAAATGAAATTGGAATGCAATACAGTACATTAATTATTTTATCTTTAGAATTCAACAAAATTTGTATTTATGGAGATATATTTTTTGTATATTACACTAGTAGAAAAAAATCATTGAATCCTGCACTTGTAACTGTAACGGATATATTGAAAATTTAATTTTTAAACTTATCTATAGAAATAAATATAATATATAATTAATATATATATAATATATATATAATATATATATAATATATAATATATAATATATAATATATAATATATAATATATAATATATAATATATAATATATAATATATAATATATAATATATAATATATAATATACTTATGCTTCACGTTTTTTCATCTTTGGGTGCCAAAAAGGAAATCTATTTCATTGATTAAAAAAATTCAGAGATAGTTCCTCTATGGATGATTAAAAACTTATACATAAAACCATTAAGGTCTAGCAAGCAGGATGTCTAGGTTCATTAATGGCTATCATGGTGAATGTTTTAAAGTATCTTCCCATGAGTACCTATCTTTTATTCCGAGGTTAAAGAAGATGTGAAATGTACTACAAATATAAACTAGATTTGGCATTTCTAATAATCGAGAATGGAACGATATCACAAGTTCACTTTTTCACAACTATTTATAAACATATATAGGAAATATGTTTCGTAGATTAAAAACACTTAAGCTGCCTTATAAATTCGAAACCATTGCATCCCATTCTGCTCAAACCACTCAATTCTATTCATCTTTCATCTTTAAAAATTCACTCAAAACCAAACAAAATCATCATGGGTTCTGATCGATACACCATCAGATTCGGCGCCGGAGGTCGGTGGGAACTATCCGACCAAGATGTCATTATTATTAGACCAGTCTTTGGGGCAATTATAATTGCCCTACTTATATTCTTGATTTACATAAAAATCAAGAGAGAATAAGGAAGGATTGGGCTTCAAAAGCTAATTAATTGGAGGTAACACATCCACTTCCTTACCAGGAGTCAAGATCACCCATAAGAAGCATTGACTCGCATATATAGGATTTCAATTACATAACCAAGAGTAATGCTATAAATAATAATACTTCATCCATTTCATTTTAATTGCAAGAAATTCATGTGGGTTGACTCCTATTCAAATTTTCATGTGGGATGAAAATTGATAGAGAGATAAGTGGGGACCATAATGAAGAGAGATAATGAAGAGAGATAGAAAAATGTACTTATAAAATAGGAAAGCAAAAAATGTTTGTTGCAATTGATATTTTCATTTTTAGCGATTGTTTCAATTAAAATGAAACGAAAAAAAGTACAAAAAACTATATTTATAGATATTTTGTTATTTAAAAATCACAAGTAATAGGACATAGTTTTTTTTATCATGCAGCCTATTTTAATATACCAAATTAAATTAAAAAATATAATTAATTAAATCTTATTATTAGGGGTGAACACGGTCCGATTTCGTGCGATTTGTGTACCAAACCAAACCACAAAATATGGTTTGGTCATTTTTGAAACCAAACTAAACCGTATTAACATCCAAACCAAACCAAACTTTATTTTGTATTTTGATTACTAATCTATCTACTCCGCATTTTATTTTACTTTTTCGATTTCTTACAATATAAAATTTATTTTAAATTATTTTAATTTAATAAATAGTAAAATACAATTTACTGGTTTACGATTTGGTTTGGTTTTTCAATTTTTTGGGAAATTCCTAGTCCATCAATTGGATGTCCCAAACATGGAATATCCAATGGCAGTTTGATAAATAAATTCAAGWAAGAAAAAAATATTAATGGCAACATTGTAAATAACATGTATCATGTATTTATCAAAATGCCATTAGGTATCCCACACTAGCGGATCTACCTTATAGCATGGTTATGCATGTGCATAACCATTATTGGGAGGAAAAATTAGCTTCAATTAAAAACCACAATAGGTTGACGTTAGCCATTGTTGAGCAGAGAAGAAGAAGAAAGGGGAGTGAAAGGCCCAAACCCCAAAATGATGATGCAACTAGATGCTTAACTCATTAACTGTATAGCTGGATGCCACTTTTTCTATTTAAATTTAAAAATTCTCTCTGTTGTTATTACTCCATAATCTACAAAACCCGTAAGAGACTAAGAGGGTACTTTGTACTCCTTCCGTATCGTATTAACTYCAACAATTGGACATTTTTCCTCTCTACTTTTTGTCAAATCGTTGCAGTTAATATGATACGGAGGTAGTACTTTGTATTTTTTTTACTTTTTTACTTTTAGAAGTTTATTTTTATTGGTTTATGAGTTTTCAACTTACAATTTTACTTAGTTATGGAATTTTTATTGGAATATGAAGTTGTGCCAAAGTTGCAAATTAGTTACGTTTTTTTTATTGTACTCCGTAACAGTTAGGATATTTTCTCTAAATTTGTGGTTTAGAGATCTTTATTATTGTAGATGTTGTATGGCTATTATTGAATGATATTATTCTTTTTCCCCTTAAAAAAAAGCCTTACAATTTACTTAGGAAAGTTCTATAAATAATCTCAATTTTACCCATAAAGTTGAGGTTAGAGCATCAGCAATGTTGGGAAGTTTATCATCGTTTCCCATTTTCTCTCTCCTTTCCTACACTTGATACGTCACCGTCTCCTTCCTCTACATCACTTCACACTATCTCCATCCTTTTACTCATCCTTTTCCCTCAAAATTTCTCAACATCAATGAGTATATTTTCCCACTTTTTCTCTCCTACTTACATATACCCCACCATTTATTCCCTTTTCAAATTACATATTTATTYATATACTTAATTATTATTGTTGTTGTAAATGTTGTTAATAATAATAATTAATAAGATATCGTTCTATTAACCGACACATTAATTAAACGAGACGAATTTATTAAAAACATAAAATTCATTGATTAAAAACATGAAAAACATTGATTAAACGACACGAATAAAAATAACATGAATTACATTGATTAAAATAGTAACGAAAATAACAAAAATAAGTTTTAAAATTATTGAAATATTAATTTTCATCCGACCTCCTAGACCGTGCCCATAAATTCTCAATTAAATCATTCTTCAAAGCCATATGGACATCTCTATCACGAATCTTGCCTCTCGGAGCTATCAATCTACCGAAATTATCTGGATCACATTGTCCGGGAGTTACGGTGAATGTTATTGCATTCCCAATTGAGCACGACCCTGACAATATTCTCAGGTTGGTTATCAGCAAACTCGAGTGGATCTCTATAATTTAGATATGTATCACGCTCGTCTTCAACAATCATGTCGTGGATGATYAAGCAAGTCATCATAATTTTCCACAACAAACCTACACCTCGTGCTAAAGAACACTTTTTGATTATTGCGAAACGAGCGTAACACACCAAAGGCACACTCAACATCCTTTCTCACACTCTCTTGACGTTCAGTGAAACCTATCCTTAGTTGTTTGAGGGGTCGTAACCGCATCTATAAATGTCAACCACTTTGGATAAATCCCATCGACGAGATAGTATCCTTTTGTGTAAGTGTTTCCATTAACTATGAACAGAACTTAGAGAGCACGATTATTTATTATATCATCAAACATCGGAGAATGTTGTAGTACATTAATATCGTTTCACGACCCATGAGTCCCGAAGAAGGCATGTCAAATCCATAAATCTCTAGATGCAACCGCTTCCAAGATAACAGTGGCCGTTTTAGATCTAACAGTGGCCGTTTTAGATCCAACTTGATAATTTTTCCATGCTCAATGCATGCAATCAATGCTACCTAGCATTCTGGGGAAGTTTCTATCCCCCCCCCCTTCTATTAGGAGACACTGGATATCTTCCATTATTGGCTTGCGGAGGTTGTTAGTTGCAAATTGAGCAATAACTCCACCCACAAATTGCGAAAGACATTCTCTAGCGGTGCTTTCACCAAGCGTTAGATATTCATCTACTTGATCAGCTAAACAACCATAAGCTAACATACGTATGGCTACTATGCATTTTTGAAGGGGTAAAGCACCAGGATGCATGGTAGCATCGGGTTGTTGTTGGAAATAGCAATTATTTGCACTTAATGTGTTTACAATGCGAAGGAAAAGGGGTCTCCTCATACGAAACCTCCTTCGAAATGTGAAATCATTGTATACRGGTTGATTATTAAAGTAATCTACGACTAAATTGTCGTGAGCCGCTTCACGATTTCTAGGCACAGTTACCCTTCGTTTTCTCTGACGTTTTTTAATTGTTAACAGCTACGAACACTACATTTTGCATCGCAATTAAATGTCAACTCTCATTTATAAAATTCATGACAATGTGATCATAAATTTCATCAGTTATCTTGAGGAGGAAGAGATTGAAGAACTTGAAGTAGCACCAACAATTTAGGAAAAGAAAATAACTTGCGTACACAACAATTAAAATGAAAAGTGAACTACAAACATTACCAATACCTAACTGAAATCAAAGTGAAAACCTACTGCTAAATTCATCTCTCAGTTTGTTGTACATTGTTAATTCCTTATCATCAAGAATAGGTTTCTGCATTAATTAATCTTTCCAACACTCTGAACTTCATGGCCTCCTCCTTTTGCCTTTTCTTTTCTTCAACTCGGGCTTTTTGTTCTTCATGTCGTTCCCTCAACTAATCCAGTAGGCGCTCACCAAATTGACCCAACTTCTCTCCCATTTCATTAAAATTTGTATTTAAAGATTCAARATTTATACTTGACGACGTAGTAGATGCTTTACCTTTCATCTTTGTCTGTTTTATGCCAAGAGGTCTTTTAGCCCTTCRGCCAACCTGACACTGTGAATCTAGTTGTCATCTTTTACCGCTCCCCCCTCATTATCTGTAGATGCTTGACKACCTGAAAACTTATCAGACCGAACTTTGGACAAGGTGGGATCCCATTTGGGGTAATTCCTCAGAATTGCAAAACAATGCAAATAACAAAACATCTTATTGTTAGTTGCTTTGTAGTCTTTGTGAGCGAATCTCTCCAAATTTTTCTCAGTTTCACCACTACTCTTGGTTTGAAAATGATAACCGTAGGTGTCAAAACATTACTAACATGTAAATTGATGTGATCCCATCTATTTTGCAAAGATTTAATGTTTCTTACCTAGATCTTATTGAGATTTTCAGCTCTAGCATTTTCGTACAGATTGTAAATTTCTGCCCATAACCCGCTTTTCTTGGTCTTGGTTCCCCACCCCACCTCACCTCTTGCATTTAAATAGGCTGATACAAGAACATTATCTTCGGCGATAATCCATGCTTGGTTTTTCCTTTGTGCATATGTATTGAGTGGCACTTATGGAACAATTTCGACTTTGTCAATGTCTTCAAGATGTTGCGCCCCCACTTATTCTTTAACATGTTCACTACTTAACTATATTGGAGTAGCATTTCTACTACATACTCCACTTGGGGATTGATTCATATTTTGAGTTAAATGTTCAGAAATAGGGAAAAATTGGGTATTACCAAAAGATTGTTGATAGGATTGAATATTTTGAGGAAAATGTGGTTGAATTGGTGGTATATTATTGAAATTCATTGGTCTTGGTTGAGTATTACACCATTGTAAAAATGCAACTTGAATTTGAGGATTACTCAATAGATTTGGGTCAAAACTAGGATTAGATTGGTTAAATTGAAAGTTTGAATTATTCGGAAAATTCTTGTAATGACCTTAATTAGAATTAGAATGATCCATATTGAAGGATTTTCGAAATTGGAAGTGAAATGGAAGAAAAGATGGAAATTACATGATTTTGTGTTTGAGAGTATTATACAAGTGAAACTGAAACTTTGTGAAAATATGTCAAATTTGTACTCATTTTATAGAGGAAATTTTTTTATCGTTGTTTTCGGATTTTCAAAGTAAGTTATCGTTTGCAAATTATAGTCGTTATACTATTTTGGAGCAAATAAAAAAACAAACAAAAAGTTGACAAGTGTCAACATGTAGCGTTTGGAAAAACAAGTAGCAGTTGAAGTAGTGTATTATTAAAAATATGATAATTGTAAGGGTAAATTGTAGCGTTTGAAAAAAGTTACTCCAAAAAGCTAACAATAGTAGCTTTTGAAAAATTCTACCTCAAACGCTACAAGTTACCATGGAACGCTACTTGAACAAACACCACTTTTTAAGTCAAACCAACAAGATTTTATAATGTTAATATTCTTTCACATGATGCAATGTATGGTAAAATAGCTATGTTCTGCAAAACCAAATAACACTCATGGATGGATTAAGAGGGATGGTAGTTTATCCATATATAATATATCAGAGCCGAACACAATTTTGAACTCAACAAAAGTGGCATTTGTTCTCACACAACTATCACTTTGTAGGTAATAATCTATCATGACTAGATTCAAACTGAAATTCAATCCGTCAAATTTTATGCAAACCAAACATACKAAGTTTTGCACGTACCTCAAAATCTTCAATACAATCATAAATATAGATGGTCAAATAAATAAAGTGATTGAAAGAGATTATAATTAACACAACCTTTCAAGATTTCAATTAAGTTAGTGACATAAATTTGCATAATGTTAAATAACCCAAAAGATCAATAATTGATTGTGATTCGTTACAATAGTGATAATGAAAAACCTATTAGATGGTTTAGCCTACATAGAGAGAAAGTGTAATCCCCCGTAATTTTCAAATATTTATAAATATATTTTCTTATAAATATATTACAATTTATCTTATAAAAAACGATATATTTTATTTATATAGTATTATTTCCGTTCAAATTATAATTCATATAGAAAAATCTATTTTTTCTTCTTTATCCAAAACAAAGTAAATAAAATATTTAAGTTAACCCTAGCTAAAAACCTAAATCAGTAAAAGGGTTTTATTTTTCCCATTCACTTCATACGCATACCTCAAGTTTCAAAAATAGAAAAAAAACCAGAGAGAGAAAAGTCGTGGGGTTGCTGTTGTGTCATGCGGCTTGCCATTGCTGCTGCTGCCGTTCGTCACCGACKACCGCCGCAGGCCAATCGCCACCTGTCGGTCCTCTCTCTCCACTCTTTTCTCATTTGCTTTCTTCTTCTTCCTCTTGTTTTAGTTCATATCTTTTAACTTTTTTTAAACCTTGAATTTTTGCAATCCAATTGTTCATAATAATGATTTTGAGTATAAATTATTATGATTTGCAATATTATGAGTTTATGATGTTAATTGTTAAAAAATCTGATTTATTAAATTGTAAAATTAGGGTTTTAAATTGGGGTTTTTCATGTTTTATGAATTAGGAAGTGATTAACAATTATCTTGTGAAATATAAAGTTGTAAAAGATGAAAATTGTATTTTTAGTATTGAAAGTAAAAAATTCAGATTTGTTATCGAATAAATTTTGGAGTTTTAATGATTTCAAGTCATGTTTTGTATGAGTAAACTCGTTTATGAACTATTATATGAGAATGTAAWAGTCTAGACCTTCTCTTTTGCAAGTTTAAATAATTTTTAGATTTTATACAAATATTTTTGAAGCTATTGGTGATGAAAATAATGGGTTTTCACTTAAAAACCAATGATTTATTATAATGTACTACTAGTATTTGTATATTTTGAGTTGTTAAATGATTTTGTGCGAAAAAAAAAATCAGATTTATCAAACAAGTTAAAAGTGTTGAATTTCTTACCGAAAAGCTAGATTTTCATGGTTTTCCATGTATAGACAATAGAAGAATATTTATACAACTAAATGGGGGTTTTGTGAGGAGTAAGGATTTTGTTTGAATGACTTTTCGAGGCTTATTAAGCCGTTTGGTATTGCTCTAAATTAGGTGTCATGTGTATTGATTTGAGTTTCATAATTTGACTAGGAGGAGACTTCCTAGAGGGTGATTTCTGAGTAGTAAAGTGGTTAGCCGCTTAGTTTATTCAAAGTATGCACTACTTGCGGAATCCTTGATTAATGTGTATGCTTGTGGATGCTTGAAAACTTAGTGTCATGAGTAAGGAACCCCCACGGAACTATTTGGTAGACACGAATAATTTATTTATTTGCGTCTTGGTTAAATATGTAGAGTATTGGATTACTCATGAGAATTGATATGGAAGTTGTTTATTAATCCTTTGTCATTAATTAACTGGTTTAAATATGGAAGAATTAAGTGGAGTCAATGTATAAATTGCTCCATGAGGTGATTTTTATTATATGGATGAAATAAGTGGAGTCAGTGTACAAGCTGCTCCATGAGGTGTTATATTACTCGTTCATTACACGATGTATGAATTGAGTAAAGGGAATTATATAAGTCTTAATGACGAGGTTAATTGGCTTTGTCCAACAGGTTTGTTAATTAAAGAAATTAGATATGCTTAAATTGGTACATGTGGTTTATGATCTTGTTTGGAAGTTGTATGAACTTGATAAATAATTAACAGTTAAATAATAATATGAATGAGCAATAAAACTCTGGATTTGTGCACATCTGGAGTATTGACAATCAGAGGTTAGGGTTGCGATTTTATTCGCGACCTTCCGAGGTCCGTTTGATCAACGCGTCCCTCTTCAGGTATTTTTATAATGGATTTTATCCAACTTAGGGTTAGTTGAGATCTCATCTAGCTATGGTGACGGAGTCGCGCCCGTTCGCCATCTGTTTTTGATACCTTCCAACGGGAAGGTATGGGTTTGTGGCACTTTGTGTTTGGTTGATTTTTCCTAAATTGGAACATGGGTTGTGGACAACCTTGTCTATTGCTCAAATCACAAATTAAGAAATGAACTATATCCTGAGTCATGAGTTGAAACTTGGTTAAACTATTTATTTAGGTACTAATATGGTAAACAGGTGTGGTGATGATTTTTGGTATTGAGTTATTTTGGTTCCATTGTATATATAATATGTAGTTGAGTGGTTATGAACACCACCGTTGGGTTTTCTCTTGTTTCTTAGCAGTTGTCGTAACTTGGCGTGTTCATTTTTAGGGGAGATGTTGTCCGTTTGTTTTCTCATTTTGTAAAGTTGTATGTACTCAGCTTTGCTGATTGCGTATGTTTTGTGTTTGCGTGTGTGTCGTCCACATTTTCCTTCTTTTGGTGGACCTGTGATAATCCTTATTTCACTTGGAAATTATGGGGAGTAGACTTTTCACATGATTTGCGATAGGAGTGATTAGCCTTGGACTGATGGGTTAGGCGGAGAATCGTTCGTGCTTTTGATTGTTTATTTTAGATCGTAGACTTTTCAGAGCGATTTTGATATTTCAAGTTTTAAAAGGGATTTTACCTCTGTTTGCAAATAAGGTCCTTAAAAGGTTCCAACTTGTCAAATGTGTTTTATTTTGGAATTATCTATTTTGGGTTGAACTATTTCTTATTCTTGGTTTTCGCTGCAAAATATTAGTTTTGCTTTAACGTTTTAACACGTGACGGTAACATGTCAATAGTTCTCCGTATTTTCAACTTAGTATTTTGCAGATAAAAAGGGAGAATTATTGGGGTGTTACAGAAAGTTACATGTAAATGTAAACTGCGAAACTTTTTTTTTTTTGAAAGGGAAGACTTATTGGATAAATTAAAGGGACAAAGCGTCCATCAAAACATACGGCGAGATCTCAACAATGATTTTTCCATACTTGAGCATCTCCAAAGGGCTTTAATCTAACAATATGATGAGCAACAAAATTACCTACCCGCTTAACTACATGAGACCAAGATAAAAAATTAAACGACTTGCTAATAAAGACAATATTATCTAAGATAAAACCAAGTTCAGTGGAGTAAACTTCAGCCTTTGAYAGTCGATTAACCATAACTTGTGAGTCCGACTCCGTGATAATGTCTATGAAAGTATGTTTACGAGCTAGATTTGCACCAAATTCCATAGCCTTACACTCAGCAATTAGAGGCTCCCAATAACCTCTCACATGACGGACAACAGCAAAAAGAACCTTCCATGTATCGTCTCTCGCCACAACACCCAAACCCACCCAGCCTTCCTCACCCAAAGAAGCATCCCWGTTGAGTTTGACCATACCCAAAGGGGAAGCAACCCACTTAGAAGGGCTCTTATTTCGCACAACCGTAGGCCCCCCATATACCTCAGTTGAGTATGTCTCATAATCTATCATAAGAGCTCGAACACGAGCAACAATAGAGATATGACTTACCTCTATTCCTTTGAAGATCTTCTCATTCCTTCGAGCCCATACATACCACAGGAGCGTAGRAGCCCGTTGACACTTTGCCTTCTCCTTTGTTGACCAACTCTCCAAATAATCCAGAAAGGCGACATGGCCATCCCAAAACAGCTCATCGCAATCTAACTCTAGCCACAAATCGGGAACTGAATGGCATCCGAATAAGGCATGATACGAGTCTTCAGCTTGGCCAGGACACCAAGGGCACGCACTCAAATCAACCATATGACGAGACCATAAATACTCTCGGACGGGCAGCGTTCTAGTACATACACGCCAAAGAAAATGACATTTTCGGAATTACATCCAAGTTCCACAACAACACCCAAGCCTTATGTAAATTGCGAAACTTAAGCAAAGGAGAGATGAAATTTACATACCCAAAGATTACTTTGAGTTAAATGTACTGTTGTAGGTCTTCGCCCCGCCTTAGGAGGGGCGTGACCTCAGCTTCAGTGTCATGGAGTTGAGCCATGGAATCCGCATGTGAATGCGTTGGGGTGTGTTGTCGAATTGAGGGGATCGCCACCGTGCCTATACAGGTTATTCACGGACGCCCGAAACATTGGTGCCAAACTAGTGGCTCCACAGATAGGTCCAGTAACCAAAGTGTGGGTTCGGGGACATGGTACGAATCAGATCTGTAACCCAATTCGCCCGCATGTAGCGGCCTCTACTCGGTCTCATTGTAGTTCCATAATCATAACAATTGATTCAAAGACTATTGAATTGAATTGAAAGCACACTAATTACTAGGTGAGTTGCTATTATGTACAAACAAAGACTTCTACAATGGACAAGGCGACACTTGATTGTTAGTCAATATTAATAAGGTGCTTAGAAACCGGTCGTCCATGATTATCTGACTTTAATGTGACAAGCGACTAAATTCCAGTCTTGTTTAAACAATATATACAAGTGTGATAGAAGAATATATATATACAAGACATGAAAACAAAGGTTAGTAAGCATGATAATATGTATGTGTGTCTCTCACCTTGTCACTGCAAACAATCAATTTGTTAGATAAAACTCAAGGAATCGCCCTTCGATTGAATTGCTAATTGAGACAACAACGCGTTAGTATTGACAATAATAATATGTTTAATAAATGAAAAACCAAAAACCATGAAACATTGAAGCTTAAGAAAAACCTAACATATTTACATGAAACGATTGAGAAGTGAGTTTCTACATTGTTTTAATTGAATTAAAACTCATAACAATGTTAATCAAATTAAAAGAGACAAAAGAATTAAAAAAGAGTGAAAGAAAGGTTTTTGGTGAGTAACTCAGATTTATACCCTTATTTCGCTTGTTGATTCGAACAGGATCGATGCTGATTGAAAACGATGTGTTTTGATGTTTTGAGAGTGATAGATGTGTTCGTGACTCGTGTCTGTAAGGTATGAAGTGAAGGTGTGAAGGTGTCCCGGACTGAGCAAGGCAGGGAGTATTTATAGGCACGAGGCAAAAAACGAGGCAATGCAACCTGCCGTATATACGCTGGGATGAGCGTATATACGTCAGGGGAGCGTATACGCTCATTCCAGCGTATATACGCTTCTTACTTTCCATAGCACTTTGCAAGTTTGTACGGTCATTAGCTGCGTATATCTTGCTATGGAGCGTATATACGCTCCTGACAGCGTATATAGCTCCAACTTGCTATACGCTCACGTTTGCGTATATATTTTCCAAAAACCTCGAAATATTTTGATTTCCTCCGATTTTATTCGTGATTTCCCTTGATCGACGCACCTAGACATCTTGCTCTCCAAGCAAGATTTCTAGATGTTCTAGAAGGTTCCGTTTTCCGGAGATTTTTCTATTATTCACGTATTTTCTGCGTTTTCTGCGTATTTAAACATTGCAAAATTCATAGAAAATCATAGAAAAATCAGAAAAATAATTTAAAAATACTGCGATTCAGAAAAATGTGCGGACATGATAAAAATCAAAAAGCATGAGAATGCCAGTGTAATTGTTTGAAAACCTTTGAGTTTATCGAGAAAACAAAAGAAAATATGTTTGCCTGGTATGTGACCTTGCTCAATAGTTCCGAGTACGACCTCACGTATTTCCAACTTTCGTGAGTTCAAAGCATCTTTTCTGAGTCGAAACAAACGCGAGACGCGGTATGTTTCATCACGGATTACTCATTTGGGGAGACACATTTTCAGGTGTCTACAACTGTATAATTGTATACTTGCAATTGATAATTAAAACGTGATAAATTAAATAATTTCAACCATCAATTAGTAATATAAGATAAGAAAATTAATAAGAGAGACAAAATATATAGATTATTTTTTTAAAAAATAAATTTTATAACCAACTTTTTTCAAATGAAAAAACTACCTTTATCAGTGAACGTTGTTTCGATTTTCGAATCTAACCTGTTTATTTCCAATAAGGGTCAATGTCTCAATGAGCCTTAGACGGAGCCCCGGTCCATTTTACCGTTCCACTGCAGCCCAAAAATAATGAATAAATACACCAAAAAAGAACCTACATGTCGAATTGTAAAATCAAGAAAACCCTAATTTTTATTTCCTCCCAAATACATCAATTTTGGGAGGAGAGTAAAGAGAAGAAATTGTAAACAGTTTTTCCTTTCAATTCCTTCCCGTTCTTTTTTTCCACCTTATTTTTTAAATCTAATATTGAAAAGTGCTACATTTCCTCCTCTTTCCCTTCCTTTCCTCCGATTTCCCAGAGGAAAATGTTTTAAACTTATTAATATCGAAATTTTTGTTGCATAAAAATAGAAGGTTTTATCTTATCTATTAAAAAAAATTAATTTTTACAATTAAATGGAAATTCACACCCAAAAAATATAATTAAATGGAAATTAAATTATGACAAGAGTAGAATAAACAAAAATCTTTAACAAAAATCCAAAACAAAAAAATTGAACAAATGACCAACARACAGAAAGCCCACCTCAACCTGCCAATAGCCCGACCCGGTCAGTGRTGTTTTGAATTTATAACGTTTATTACCTATCCGGGTTTTTCTGACCCATTTTACCGATCCACTGACCACTGCAGCCCAATAATAGCAAATAAATAAATACACCAAAAATCAACAAACATGTCGAATTGTAAAATCACGAAAAACCCTAATTTTTCCTTCGTTCTCTGCTTTAAATACAAACCCTAATCCCCAATCTTCAAATCAGTCTGCCATTCGCTTCCTCCTAATTCTCCTTTCTTCGAATCCTTCACTTCAGTGATTGAATCATCGAATTAATCTCATCTTCCTGAAGTATTTCGTTAGATCTAATTTTTTCAACTCTCAAAAATTTCTTTTCTACAATAATTTTCTGTAATTTATCTTTGTTTTTGTGTTTGATTTTATTGCATCTGATTTACCTTCTCTTCGATTCATAATGAATACAGTTTTTGAAGAGATATAGCAGATGCATATATTCAAATTGGTTGGCTTACCAGCCCATCGCATTTTTATCAGTTGCTTTGGAGTCAAATGAACCTTCCAACATTTTATTTTTCTTTTGATTTATTTTAGAGAATTTCGCAAATGATGAAAACAATTATTATGCTTAACGCTGATATTCATCGTGTTGACAAACAACTCCGCTTATTATCTGATGCTGTTCTCTAAATTTTCSACAATTTTTTTGCAATAATTGTTTAGTTTTTTTAATTTTTGTCAGGCATATGATGAACACAAATTATTATACTTATCCTACACACTGAAATTTGATGTTGATTTTATCTCTTCTCAATGTCTGATGCCTAACTCTGTTTTTGGTTTACTGAAATTTCTTTCATTTATTTTGTTMTAATTTTCTGAGAATTTTCTGGTAAAAATAGTGTTTTGAGATCCTGCAATGATGATTAGCCCTATTATGTCTGGACTTATGAAGTTATTCCATGATCTCATATGCTCTCTCTGAGCAGGATTTTGTTTACGATTTGATTTTTTCTAATCGTTTCGATTTGACTATTTATTTACCTTATAAAGAATCTAGGAGAACTGAAATGATTTTTGTTTTAAAAAATACTACCGAATTGAGGTGATATAATTCTGTGATGGTTGTTAATGTAGAGAATGGAAGCGAGAAAGGAGAGTAACAATAAAACGCAGTTCTCATTTATGCAACTAAAACTAATACAATAAGAATTATTTAACTAGACCTCAAAATATAACGAACTACATCCTACATTTAAGCAACCACTAAGTGCACTAGTAACTAAAAGCTAGAAAATAGGCACTTTGAAGCAATACACAAATACACCCCCTTGCTTCTAAGTCACCAACACAAATGACCACAATATTGCGACGACGAGCTTCAACTTGAATTACGATAAACTCATGACTTCTATGAACTCACGACTTGAACACAACTAAGACACCATCGACATTCATACGACTTAACACTTGAACTCGAACTTGACTTCGAACACGAGCACACAACTTGAGCATCATCAACTTATCTCGACACCCAAGATGCTTGAACCATGAATTTCATSAAACAATCGCGACACTCAACATACATCTTGACATGAACTTGCAATCACGACTTGAACACGAACATGGCTTCAATCACGACACTCCACCCTTGCATAGTGAAGACTTCTTCGACTTTGATCACGACCACAACTTAGATGACATTGCATACTTGAAACCACGACCACGACTTCCTTGAATCACGACAATTATCTCACGACTTTTGATCTCGACACGACTCCATGCTCAATACGCCCTTCCCCTTCTTCACGACTACGACTATGATCAATACGACCACGTTTCGGAACACATCGACTTAAACATCATAACCACAACGACCTCGGCTGAACACTTAATCACGACAAATTGCATAAACATGAGTACATGACCTTGACTACTCGAAACACACATATTTTTTTTGCTTAAACATGACAAAACATTCAAACTCACAACTTTTCCCTCAAACTTCATACAATAAATACATTTTATTTTACAACCCATAACCGTGTTTCCATATCTCACAACTACACTCAACGGCACATCACACATGCACTCAAAGCTCACGACATAATTTTTTACTCACGACAAAGCTCACTCGACAAACACGACTCCTAGGATCGAACCATCGGCTCGGATAGCATGTTAATGTAGAGAGCAGAAGCGAGAAAGAAGCAGAGTAACAATAAAACGTAATTCTCATTTATGCAACCAAAACTAATACWATTAGAAACATTTAAATAGACCCCAAAATATAATGAAATACATCCTACATTTAAGCAACCACTAAGTCCACTATCTCACTCCAATAACAAATCACACGTTCAACACTCAAACCATTAGTTACTAAAAGCTAGAAAATAGGCACTTCGAAGCAATACACCAACAATGGTGAGATAAATCAATTGAACTGGGAAACTTGAACGATAGAACAATTAGAAGACTATTACACTATGTTTTACCAAAAAAATGGCTGGACTAATTGTAAATGTGGGCTATCTTAGCCAACATCATTGGATAATGGACTAATGTAACTATCAATAGGTCTATTATGGTCCCGAGACCATGTTCCTCATCATGGTCCCGGGAAAYTATTCATTTCCGAAACTAGAAATGTTCATTTCCGAAAAATAGAAATGTTCATTTCCGAAAAATAAAAATGTTCATTTCCGAAAATACAAGTGTTCATTATTTTCAGATATGAACATTTACATTTGAAAATGAACATTTTACATGTTGAGATGAACATTTCTAGTTTTGGAAATGAACATTTTCCCGAGACCATGATGAGGACCATGGTCCCGGGACCATAGTAGAATTTGCGTGCAACAATTTCCTCGATTTAATGGCTGCAATTTAGGTGTGGGCGGGAAAAAGGAAGGCTATGTGAGAAAAAAAGATAGAGATAGTGTTTACTCGTAAACAAGTGTAGCTAGTTCTAGTAATTCGAAACGGAAGAAGTGTAACTTGGTGATGAACACGTCCAGATTGTCAATCCTGCAGACGAGAATCAAAATGTTTGTCCTCTTTGAAGTGTTTTTCATCGCACTTTTATGATTCCCTTTGGACATTTGTATTTCAAGTTGCTTCTCTCGCACATTTTCATTTGTACTTGTATACTTTAACAATCTTCACATAATTTCTTCAGTTTATACTTGAATGATTTGATTTTAGTTGAATTTAGCTTAACTRCAACTTCTTGCAGCTTGCAATTTGTCAGCTTTGAGAATTTATTCGTGCGATCCGCGAGAGTGAAGTAATGACCTTTGCATGTATCATTTGCTTAGGGCGAGGTGCGACTCAAAGTGTGTAGTAAACACAAAATGGTGACGCCACTCGCACATTAGCTCTTATTTTGTGTGCGATCTTACTCCCTTTAGATGAAATCGCCAAGTTTATAAATCCTAAAAATCGATTGACTTGAGGCCTAATAGTGGGATCAAGTCAATCAATCATACTAATTTCCCTTAATCTTGGGGATTGAGTCGAGGAGTTCGCATAGTCTTCACCATAAGTAGATGCTTGTTCCTGCAAATGGAAGCACTTGCCCTTCGCCCTTCTGTTCGTGCGAATGGGGTCACTCACCTAGTTTAATCATACGACGCATTTGTGGCTGCGTAGTGCGAAGCAATTGTGATAGTAAACATAAAACGGTGACGTCGCTACTAGCACCYTTTCCTTTCCTATTTCGAAGTGCGACCGAAATGTGATAATAAACACAAAACGGTGACGTTGTTACTCGCAATATTTCTTAGGATCTAGGAGCTGTTTGCCTTTGACATACGTCATTGGTGCAAACGGGGACGTTTTGCTCTTCGCACAACTRCGAGGGTCGTTTACCCTTTATACTTTTTGTACATTCGAGGTTGTATACTTAGAATATTTTTCTTCCAAGTTTCCGTGGGTCACTTGCCCTTCGCACATTCAGCAGTCAAAGTTCTCAAAATTTATCCAGACTAGACTCTTAATGCGTTTTAGTTTATTAATTTATCAACTTATTTAGTTAGCGCTTTGCAACTAGTGAATAAAATCTTCCCGTTTTGAGGCACGTTGTAAGTTTAACATTCYCTTTGAAGTAAACCTATCAACTAAGGAGGGGAATTGCCCTTGTAAAGGCAATAAATTTTTTTTGAAGTTCAAAGTATTGAAGGTTTTCATTCAATCTTGATAACTCCAAATTATACAAGTTTAGAGTGCTTTCGAGCCGACTCAAACTTGACATTTGCGAGAGTATCTAAGACAACTCTACCTTAGAATGAGCGCCTTTAGGTCGACTCGATAAGATAGTGTTGGTTTTTAAACATAGTATTTCTTGAGGTTGTTAGTGTTCCAAGGGCGGGTTAGGTGCCATCACGTAGCACCTGACAAACTCGATACGGCCCTTCCCAATATGGGGTTAACTTTCCATCCTCCTTTACCCTATTAGTGGATTCCATCTTCCTCAACACTAGGTCTCCTAATTGGAGAGGCCTATGGTTGACTCTCTTGTTATAGTCCCTGGACATCCTCAGCTTGTAGATTTGTTGGCGAAGAAAAGCATTGCCCCTAATTTAAGGAATGAGATCGAGGTTGTACTTCATGGCCTCCCAATTTCCTTCTTTCGAATACATCATGACCCTTAAAGTTGGTTTGTACATCTTTATTGGGAGGACGGCTGATAAGTTCCAAAAGTGGTCACATTTAGGCCTTTATTTATCTCCTATTTTGGCCTTTTTGTGTGTTTTTTACATCGTTTTATGAGGTTTTTTGCTAGCTTTCCACTTTGTATAGTTTTGTGGAGTTTTTGTGGTTTTTAGTGGTTTTTATAGGTTTTTAGCTTACTTTCTCTTCTTTACTATTCTTTTGCTCTCTAATGCAAGATTTGTGTACAGTTACAAGTTGCCTTGGTTTGATTTTGCAAGTGTTGTGCCTAAAAAGTTGTTTCCTTGTACTCTAACATTATCTTCGAGCCATATCTTTCTGCACACTTTGAATTTGCAGGCGATACTTGTTCCATTGGAAAATAGACTCCGAGAGCTTTCCAAAGATATATTATAAGGTGCAATCGAGCACTGAGGAAGAAGTTATGACCATTCGAAGTTTAGAGGAAGCCCGACGAGCCCTTGCCAGACTTCGATTTTTGAAGCATKATGCAAAAGTATTGGTGAGCCCTTGCTAGAGACCCAGTGAGCCCTTGCCAAGCCAGTGAGCCCTCGCCAGATTTCAACGAGCCCACGCCAACCAGCAGTCCAATCTCAATCAAATTCAGAAAGTTSGGCAAGCGCTCGCCCAAGGCCAATGAGCCCTTGCTCACTTTTTCTCCAAAAACGCTCAGAGGTAGAGAGTCCTCGCCCACTGTTGGCGAGCCCTTGCCAACACAACTCCCAATCTTCCCAGAAGTCAAAAAGTCCAGCGAGCCCTCACCGTGGACCCATCGAGCCCTCGCTACCCCTACGTTGAGCGTTGACTTTTTCTCGTGATGACTTTTTGGGTGTACTTTTGCAACATGTGATTTTTAGTAATGGCAAACTTGTAAATTTTAGGAAAACTTGTTAGAGAGTGATGTATGTAGTTTAGTAAGGAAAGTAAGTAGAGAGTAGCTTGCATTAGAATTTTTTTAGTTTTTCACTTTTTCAGAATTTCTTTCCAATTCATCTTCTTCTTCATTGCAAAAGAGAGAAAAACCTCCATTGTTGTTTCATAGATTAGCTTGTAGATTCTTCGTTACTTGGTTGTTTACAACAAATCTTATATCAATTCCATACAATTTTTCGCGGTGAGTTCATTTTTACACTTAGTTTTCAGTTTTGTTGCAGTTTTGATTGAGTTTTATGCAATTTTCGTTTTATGGTTTTTTGTGGGTCTTCTTCAATTCAATTGATTTTTGTTCCTTTTATTGTGGCTTTGCTTCTAATGTTGATTTTACATGTTTTGGTGTAGTTTTTGTTCAATTTMGTTGAGTATTGCTTTGATTCGTGGAAACCCTATTTTCTTGAGTTTGAGTTTGCAATTCCATGGCATTTTCTATGATTTCTAGCTTTGAAATTGTTGCTTTTATGTTTGTAATCATGACTAGTGAGTAGTTTCTTAGCCTAGGTAGCCAGGAATACCAATCATTCTTGTTTCAATGCTAAAGTGACATTACAATCCTCAATCCTTCAACAATTTTCCCAAATTATGGCTTCTTGATCKTGTTTAGAATTAGAATTGGCCATCTAAGGCTTTACATGTGATGTGATGTTCATGTTGATTAATCCAAGGGATTGGGTGTTTAACTTGAATAGCTAGATTAATTGATATTTGACTAAACCTTGTTAGAATTAGAAGGGGACTTCGATTTGAACTTGGTTTAGGATGATTGAATGACTTGAGAAACGATTTCAATCACCCACCTAAGCTAGAGTCATAATAACAAGTAATTTGGATTGAGGAGATGCTTTTAATTGACATTGATTGAGCTATGATTGGGTGACCTAGTGATCCTAGGTGCTTTGTTATTGATTTACAACCCTAATTCTTTCCTTAGTTTTCAATTACATTTAGCTTCTTAAAAACCTCAAAATTTGTGTTCAAAACCCCCAAATCTTTGATTCTTAAGCTTGACAAACCTAGCCTCTCCATGGATCGACCCTTTSCTTACCTCTATACWAATATAGAGGGAAGCCGAGGTATCAGAAATTTTATTTGTGTAGTTGTCCCCATTTGATTTTCAATGACCCAATTGGAGGCCCATCAAATTGGTGTCGTTGCCGGGGAGGCACGCCATTGTTTAGGCTTTTGATAACTTTGATTTGGTTTTAATTGCTTTTCAAAAAAAAAACCCAAAAAGATTTTCAAACTTCATTAAGTTTTGTTTGTTTCAATTTGAGCGTTTAGTCATTTCATGCAACATCTTGAGAGTCCTACTCTAAGCTTTGAGCCCAAGATCGAAAAGACGTTGAGGAGTATTAGCAAAAATAGAGAACGAAAGCTTGTTTGAGACATTTTTGGAAAGTGAGAAAGAAGAGGAGAATTCGGATAACGATAAGGAAATTTAAAGGATGGCAAGACCATTGAAGGATCTAGGAACTCCGGGAGCTTACAAAACTTCTAATGCTATATTGCCCCCAATAATAGAGAAAACTTTTGAGATACGACCTAACCTAATCCAATTAATTGAATCGAGGCCTTTCTGAGAACCCCCACAAACACTTGAAAGACTTTGAGAAGTACGTGGACACTATTAAGGGTAATGGGGTGACTCAAGAGTATAAGAGATTGAAGCTATTTGAGTTCTCACTCTTAGGGAAAGCCCTCGATTGATTAGAGAAGGAGGTCAAACCCAATTCTCTCACGACATGGGAAGAGACAACTAGCGCCTTCCTACATAAGTTTGACCCACACCGGAAGACCGCGGAGATAAGGGCAAAGTTACAAGGTTTCTTCCAAAGGATAGATGAGAACCTTTATGAGGCGTGGGAGAGGTTCAAAGAGTACCAAAGGGAATGCCCTCACCATGGCATTTCCAAGTGGCTCTTGTACCAAACATTCTATWTGGGGTTGAATAACACCTCGAAGACGAGCCTAGATACGGGAGCCAAAGGACCGATCACGAATGGAGCAAGGATGAGATTGAGGGAATTATTGAAGAGYTMGTTGACAATAGGGATGAGTAGAAACAGTGGGTACCCGYTCCGGTAATTGGAACCGGTTTGTAACTGGTGGTTCCAGAACCGAAACCYGTTGAAGTGGTACCGGTTTCGGTTCCAAATATGAGGAACTGGTTGTGACCGTTTCCGGTTCTAACATTTATGGAACCGATACCCGGCGGGTACTCGGTACCACCTTGTCTATAACTGGGTACCAAGTAATTGGTTGTGAATTACGTAGTACTTATTACGAAGTTCAAGGAATCATGAAGAAAAGACTTTTTGTCAATCTTTGATGCTCAAGAAAGAAACTTCAAAGGAAATAAAATGGGATGTTTCTAATCCAATAACAAAGGAATAAAGGTCAATTATGGATCAGATAAACCTACATGGTGCATATTGTATCCTAACATTTGATTCATCAAAATTGTTTTGTTGTAAAATATGCTAATATTGCATACTGTATAGTGTATACTAATATTTCAGAGCTTCACTATGTCAATTATGCTCAATTACAGATCAAAATTAGAATGTTAAATTTTGTTTTGTTATTTTTTTAAAAAAGCTAACTGGGTAACCGGTTCCCAGRGGTAGGGATGTTCAAAACCGGATACCGGAAATTATCCGGTCCGAATTTTCGGATATCCGAATTTTTCGGAAATKTGTTTTTTGGATCCGATTCCGGTCCGAATTAATCCGGATATTCGAAAAAATCGGATTAGAAAACCGGATATTCGAATCCGATTTTGATGATTTATACACACTTGACTAATTGTCTTATTGACTTGCATCTAAAACCCTCCATTGAAACATAGCAGAACTGCAGGTGCGAAATTCGTAAAGCACTTTAGTCATAAGTTCATAACATCAATCACATTAATTAAGAGAGCAGTTGGAGAATACTCCTAATTTTAATCATAATCACTATTTTGTCAATATGTTCCCTAACTTCACCCCATCTATGTCAGCCACAGACCACAGTTGTGATGCACACACAAAGGAATACATTCTACAAGTCAAGACTAGCTAAGTGATTACTGATTATAGCATTTCTATAAACAATTTCTTCAAAAAATATTTCATCAAAAAAGCCTTCGTTAAGAGTGTCAAAGTGACAAGTACTCCTACCTGTCCAATTAGCATCTCAAATAGAAGGATTCCAGTACTCCACCAATTGGCACTCTTATTATGACCTTTAGCTTGTATTATTTCTAGAGCCATATATTCCATGGTTCCACACAAAGAATTTGTTCGGCTTGATTCATAAAAAAAAACCAGCGTGAGCCCAATAATTGTGAAAGTTTGATAAAATGAATTGGGCTTTAAGAATGTGAAGCCCAATAATTCGTAAAACCGGATATCCYAATTGTGATTAATATTATTTCGGATCCGGTCCGGTTTCCGAATTCAAAAARCGGATATCCGGTCCGGTTTTTRCGAATTTTAAAAAACCGGATCGGAAGTCCGAATTTTCGGAAAAATAAAACCGTATACCGTACCGGAATATCGAAATCGTAAATTTCTGCACAGCCCTACCCAGCGGTTRCGGTTCCAAAATTTTTGGAATTGGTTAAACCYGTTCCAATTACTAGGACCCGGTCGGTTCCGGTTCCACTCAAATGACCGGGTACCCGGTTGTGCTCAACCCTAGTTGACAATTATGCTACGTGGCAAGAAAACGAGAGAGCTTCACAAAGACAATCCAAAGGAGTGGTGAATTTTCTAGGTGAAGGCGAAGTGGTGGAGAAACTTCTCGAAAATATTCAAATCCATTGTGAAGAAAAGCCTTGAGAAGGGGAGAATCTCCTCTTCTCAAGCCGCTCCACCCACCCTTCTTAAGGCCCAAGTCTATATTAACATGCCTAATGGAGTTCTATTTTGTACTATTTGTGGTGCTAATGATCATTTGTCTTCTCATTGTCACATGCAAAGTGTATCTTTCATTGATGATAATTGCGTTGAAAATGTGAATTTTGAATATGATGTGGAACAATTTAATGCTTTGGGTGATAATGGAATTAGGCCACGATTTGGTGGCAATGCTAGTTCTTATGGGCCAATGAGGGCTCCCTACAACCAACCAAGCCCAATAGGTGGCTTTGGCTACCATGGAAATGGAAACCATAGGGGTTTTAACCCTCAAGGTGGAAACGCTTTTGGTAACTAAAGACCACACATTCAAAATGGGTATGGTTATCGAAACRAAGGCTTTTTTGAATCAAGGCAATTGTTATAGTAACCATAGACCCAATGCTCAATGGCATGGTGGTTTTAGGGGAAGCAACCCTAACTATAGGTACCAAGCCAATGTAGGAGGGTATGGTAACCCCAAGCTCAAGCCCAATACCAAGCAAACCTAAGTACTCCACATTTCCAACCACCAACCTTTTAAGGAATAACGCATGGGCAACCAATGGAGCCAAGAGYAAACCAAGTTCCACCCCATTTCAATCAAAACCAACCACCAAAAAATTTTCTCAATCCCTATCCCRATTTTAACCAAAATTTCCCCCAATTTCAACAACCTCAAGACCAAGAGTTTCCCAAGGGTGACCAACATGAGTTTATGGCCGAGATGAAGGTCCTAGAAGGCCAAATGGCTCAACTCGCTCAACAAACCCCGAAATACATTCAACCACCTTAGCCATCCAACTCCAATGCAAAGAATGAAGGAGTTTATGCAATGAATTCAAGAAAGAGTGAGGATGAGGTTAAGATTGAAGGTGAGTTGAAGGGAGGAAGGGAGAGTGAGCACATTAAAGAGAAGACCAAAGAAMAAAAGAGTGAGGATGATGAGAAAGCGAAAAAGAAAATACTTTATGAGGGAGGTAAAGCGAGTGAGAAATCAATCGAGGTCAAAATTGTGGACGTTAGTGAGAGTGACCGAATGAGCGAAACCTAGGATGAAAAGTCCAAAGAGGAAAAGAATAAGCGAAAGAAGAAAAATATGAGTACTAGGAGGAAGGGTAAGGCAATAGAAGAGGGTGAGGCAAGACCCCCTAGGCTTGAAAGTGATCTCCGAGATGCCAGACCCGGAACAATTCCTTGACACTATGTTTGGCCAATTCCTCCAAATGCTCTAACATACTCCCAACTTACACCTAACGGAGCCAAAAGTGAGATGCCTAACTTCTCCCAATTCCTTGGAGAGTCCTCAAATAAGGGGCAAAAGAGAAAGATTGAATTAAAAAGAGAGACCCCAAGAGAGATTCCKGAGAAGTTAAAGGACTCGAGCACTTTTTCTATCCCTTGAACCATTAATGGTATGGTAGTGAAGGACGCACTTTGTGATTTAGGTGTTGGGATTAGTGTCATGACACTCCCAGTATCCAAAAGGCTAGGTCTCACCACTCTTAAGCCTCCCACCATCACAATTCAATTTGTAGATGGCACCAATCGGGTCCCATTTGGGGTGGCCYAGAATGTCCTTGTCAAAATTGACAAGAAGGGGAATTTGTTCAAAAATGATTTCGTGATAATCAATTTGACAAGCCACTCCGACATCTCTGTGATTCTTGGGAGGCCTTTCCTTGCCACCGTCGGAGCAAGTATTGATGTGAAGAAAGGAACGATAAGCTTCACGGTAGGCAAGGAGAAGGTCACCTTTCTTTAAAAAGGAGTGGCTAGTTCCCAAGGTGCAGTGGTAAGTGTCATGTGATTGATCATCCCTCTCACTCTTGCGAATTGCTTGGTTCTATGTTTGAGACTAACCCATATAATACTAGTGTCTCCTTGTGGCCTTGTGAATTAGGTGAAGGTGTGATGCAAGGAGAAAACGAAGAGCAAAAGCTCGAGATTGARAAGCTTGGTAACAACGATAAGGGTAAGTCCGAGCRTGATGATAGCTTGGGAAGTTCTAAGGTCCAAAAGTTTAGGAATAACGGTAAGAATCTTAGTTTGAGCACTCCCTCATTTGTCCAAGTCTCAAAGGGACGAAATGGTAAGAAAAAGGAACAAATCCCTTATGAGTACTTGAGGAGTACTCAATTCTCTTCTCACTTGACAATTGATGATTCGTTTGTTTGCATGAATGGTGAGATTGTTCAATTGCCTAGTGCATTTCTTCTCTTGTTGTTGCTTAATTATCCCCGTAATGGGGTTGATAGATCAAGCTAGTGACGTTAAAGAAGCGCTTCCGGGAGGCACCCCGAGGGTTTCGGCCTCATTCCTTGTTTTTTGTGTCATAGCTCGTACGCATGAGCTTTTATTGTGTGTTTGGGATGTGTTTGACTTTGTTTTTGTTGCGTGCTTGTATGTGGTCAAATTGTGACTTTTATTTTGACTCAAGGCTCATACCTTTTGAGTTTTTTGTTAAAGMATGGATCGTTGTAGGAAGGATGGCGATGTGTTCGTGTTGAGTTTGATTTTCGTGATTTTGTGGTTTGGTGGTGTGAATTTTGATTTTTGGAGGATGTTTTGGGATTTTTAGGTGGTGTTTGGTGGATTTTTGTTTTAATTTGAGACCTTTTGTGATTAAATAAAAAAAGGTTTCAAATTTTTGGAAAATAAAAAAAATGGGGTTATTTATTAAAAAAAACAAAAACCCCACGTTTTCCCCCTCCATTTTCTATTTTTAATTTAAATTTTCTTTTCCTTTTTCTTTTCCTTTTCTTATCCTATCCCCTATCCCACACAATCTCCACCTCACCTCACTCACACCCTCACTCTCACGCTCTCCCAACTGCTCGCTCCTTTCCCCTTACTACTTCCTATTTTCTTTTCTTTTTCAATCATTCATTCATACTTCATTCATACACCATTCAACCAAAACCCAAAACCATAACCATTTCTCAACTCATTTATTTCTTTGCAAAATCACACAAAACTTGCACTAAACTTTATAAAATTCATTCCTCTACATTTCCCCTCAAACAGTTTATAAATRCGGGGCACTTTCTTTTTCGTGGATTTTTTGCTTAAGATCTTGCAAATCATTCAAGTTTTTGGTTTTCAAGCTTGGTAACATTCTCTAATCCTTATACTTTAATATTTTTGAGAATTGTTAGTGAGTTTGGATGCTTGGTTTGTCAGTCTCCTTAAGTTTTGTGATGTTCTTTAATTGCCTAATTTGKATTTGGTTTGAGTATGCTTTAGATTTGAGAAGTTTGTGTGTTTATTTTGCGTTTTGGTTGTTTATTTTTAGTGAGGCATTCTGTTTGAAGTAGTTTTTATATGGAATTCATGTATGGGTTTAGTTTGGTTGGTTGTTGATTCTTAGTAGTATGAATGATTTACTTTTGTTTTCGGCTTTAATTTTTGCACTTCCAATATTTAAAATCATCTTCCTAAGTTTGATCCTACTAATTCAAGATTTTCCCCATTTTTGAAAAAACAAAAAAATGAAAAGGAAATTTTTTTTAGAAAAATCCGAAAAAYAGAGAGAGAGAAAAAATAAATTTCAAAATTTAATAAAAATTTCGGACAAAAAAGGGGGTTAATCTTGATTAGTAAACTTGAATAAGCATGCTCTTACTCTTATGAGTTTTTGTTAGGGATGATTTTGAATCTTGAATTTGTTGTTTAAAGCTAATTTATTCTTTGTTAGCAAGGTTAATAAAAAAAGAGAGCTTTGCTTATTTATTTATTTATTTATTTATTTATTTAATTATTTAAATTATGATTGTTGCGAACTTCAATGAGTTGTTGATTGAGAGACTCAATTTTCCTAATTTACTTGATGATGTCTAATGAGGTCAAATTCTTTGTTGTTTAGGTACCTTTGGACCGAACAATGAACATCTTTATTCGCAAGAACAACAAGAAGAGATGGGTCGCTAATGATGCCTCCTCCTCTCAACTTCCACAAGAGGAGGAGGAGGGTTTGTACTCCGATGCACCTATTGTGCCAAGGAGTTATGAGATTCGGCCTATTGGAGACATGGCCGTAAGAATGCAAAAGCTAGAGGTTCATCGGATCCATACAACACGTTTCGCACACCCGTGGACGTGTGAGAGGCTCGACATTAAGAAGCATGTCGAGTCATTTATGGCAAATGTGGGCTTGAGCGTACTCTTTGACCTCGAGATCCCCGACAAATACGTCCCGGTTGGTGAAGGGCCAATAGTTTGCCAACCTCCTTTAACATACTATCAACTCACCATGAGTTTATGTCAAGCTTCAATTTTGACAAGGAGGAGGGCACGGGCACCTTTRGGCTTTTCAACAAGTCCTACACTTTGACCATCGCCAAATTGAATGAGGCATTTGGTTTTGACCCGGCGGCCAAAATCACCAACTTGGGAGCAACTTCTTCGGTGAGGGGGTACTACCAATAAATATTTTGGAGGGAAATCACCCAAGGTATAGCCGCTTCTTCAAAGACTCTCGGGCTTCCGAGGTTATCCATGCGAGCATCCGGTATTTTCATAGGGTGGTCTCTCTTTGCTTCTTTGCAAAAGGTGAAGTTGGGAGGTTGAATGCGGGTGAGCTCTATGCTCTTTGGAGGGCGATAAACGGCCCTAAGTGTTTCATTCCCACCGATTCTAGGGAGAGGATCAATTGGGGACACATTTGGGCTAACCATGTTCAACACCTTGCCCACAATCTGAGGAGTACGGGGGCGATACATTGTGGAGGCATGATTTCTTTGCTTGCCTTCAACCTTTAGTAAATTACTTTCCCGTGTYGGGTCTTTCCATTCATTTTATTAGGTGCGAGCCCTTCAAAACAAAGGAAATGCGTTCCTGGTAGAGCTCCGCGGAGGGTTCGCTACTTTAGATCAGTTTGTTTCTATAAAAAAAGATTACTATTCCTTCTTGCTTTAAGAAATGAGACCTCTATGTGAGGTTAGTTCCTTTGTCGACAAATGCGAGTTTGGACAAAAGTGAGTGTCGACAAATGACCTTCCTTGCTCACCATGACGAAAAGAAGGATATTTGGAAGGTACAAGACATCCTATGGTGTTTTATGCTTTGTGGTCGCATGACTCCACTATCTTTTGACTCCGCATATCCTTGGTAGACACCCATTAAGGATATTCTGGATGAGGAACTCTATGAAGAGGAGTATTTAACCCCCAAGCGGTCCTCGTCGGGCGACCACTCGCTCCTCGCTTGCCCTTTGGAGCCACACCACTCTGGACCGCTCCACCTCCATCACAATATCAACAACAACAACAACAATAATAATTTCAACAGCAACAACAACAAGAGCAACAACAACAACACCAACAACAACACCAACAATAACAAAAGTAACACTAGACTCGCCAACATTCTACGCCCTCCAATATAGACGGAGGTACGTCTTCTTCTCCTCCTACTACTATAGCCCTGCTTGATGATTTTCTAGAAAAGTTTTAAAACTTAACAACTAGAGTGGAAGGGCTATACCAACCACATGTGACAGTCTTTGCCCCTCTCTCATATTATGAACATCTACAATTTCAAAGGGAGGTTGACCAAGGTAGGGTCCCACCCTATCTTAACTATCCAAACTCTCCGGCTCAATTAGGGCCTCTCCCGAATTGGGAGTCGGAGATGGAGGATGATATGGGTTACTTCATTAACCGAGTAGGGGGAACCTATCCGTATTGGAAAGGGTCGGGGATGTTGAATCCCAATGCTCCCGAATCTTGGGTTGTTTCTCCTTATGATTACCGTCAAATGGGAGGATGTGATTTTCGAGGGGATCCAACGTTCCCTTACAATCCGGTCAATAACCAACGGGATGCGAGGAATGATCCTTACTACAAATTCCCTCCCAACTACTATGGTGGTTGGGAGCCTCATGGTCCTCATGTCCTCGTTCGTTACAATTGGGACCCTAGCCGCACCTATACTTCGGAACCKATGCTTGCGGCGGGGTATAACATGAGTGGATGGTGGGATCCACAAAATGGGGACGACACCTCTCACATGGAGGAAGACGAAGAGTAGTGCTCATTTGTGGAGTTTTTCCCCTTGCCCGTATTGCTTTTTGAACTCTAAGACAGAGTTCCATTCTAGTTGGGGGGGAAGAGTTCCACAAATGTGTTGTTGAACCCTAAGTTTCGATGAATGGCATTCCAAACCAAGAAGGCAAACTCTTTAATCTTTATCTAATCATGGTGTTATATTGTTTAAAGGTTCCAGGTTTCAAGAAGTCTTAATGAGCAGAGGACATCCTTAGGAGAAGAGGAATTCCGGTGATCCTTGAAAGCTGTGAGCGAACTCAAGGAAGAAGTCAAAACCAAGGAAGGTGAGTTCCTTGATAAACAGACTCGACATTGTACAGTAGATTTAGGGTTCTAGATTTATTGTACAGCTGGTATTAATATGTGAAGTATTTGCTCATAGGATTAAAAGAAATAAATATTAAGTTTGGTGATTTAATCTATTAAAGATTTTATCCGTATTTATAAAAAGATAAAATTTAAATATAAAGCTAGAATAATTTAAATATGTTTAATAAATAAAAATTCTTTACTAATATTAAAGATAATTTCTTTGAATATTTCTTTAAAAACTGTATATAACTTTCGAAAAAATAATGTGTTTATCTTGAAATATATCTTCGATTTTAGAAATTGTTTGATGAAATTGCATTTCCTAAAAATAAGGAATCATTTTAATTAGTTAAAACGTGTGCAAACTAGATTACTATCAAACAGCTAGGGAGTGTTTTTAGGAAGTAGTGAACGGACAAATCTTTGATGGTGATCGTATGTTAAGGCTTGCATATCAAGTTCCACTACATAGATCACTCCTACAATGGATAATGTGGTAATGACTGTCTGCTTGGCTTTCAGAAAACTATTACTACAAATACTACTAAATCAGAAAGAAAAACAAAACAACAGTTAGAGCAAGAAATCAATCAGAGCTATTCACTTGTTGCCAACTTTTAGGTTTTCATTAAGTTGTAAAAAGTGCTTCTTTTGCGTATAAAGCGAGGTTGTGTGTATCAACGAGGGTTCAGAGAATCGGAGAGTAAGAGAGGTAACCAACAGTGGGGTTGGTTGCGAGGGTCAAGAAGTTCTTTAGGGACTGAAACAGTGTCTTTAGATTGTAATAGGTGTTGCATCCTTTAAATTAAGACAAATATGATTGTTCGCATCAGGTCACTTTTTTCCTCTCTTGGAGTTGTTCTTAAGAGTTTCTGTGTTTGAAAACTTCTTGTCTCAAGTTTCTTTTGCTTAAGTTCTTTAATTCCGTGAAAATGCTTAAGTTCGCTACAATACAATTCCCCCCTCTTTATTGTTCAGTCGATTCAACATTGGTTATCAGAGCTAGTTCCTTGAGAAGACGGAACCCTGAGAGGATAACCTGAAGAGTAGCTGGAAGATGATATTCAACAGCGAGAAACGGAATGGATATTCTACCACGTCCTCCCATGTTCAATGGGAAATTTATTCATACTTGAGAAAAGATGGAGATTTTCATCAAGGCAGAAAACTACCAGGTATGGAGAGTCATCGATTGTTTTGATGTCACCAACGTTGATAATGAGGTAGTTCTAAACCTATGTTTGAATTTGAAAAGAAAGACTTTGATAAATTAAGTTAATGTCTTGCTGTTAAAATTCTCCATTGTCGTCTTGGACCCCATGAACACAACGTTCACTGGTTTGCAAGAGTGCAAGGAGATATGGGATTTGTTAAGTAACACATGAAGGAAACAAATGAAGTTAAGCGCTCTAAAATAGACTTACTGATGTCTAAGTATGAATGCTTTGAAATGAACCAAAGAAACTATTCAAATATGTTCACTAGATTCACCAATATTACTAATGAATTGTTTCTCTTGGCAAGCATATCTCTCTGATGAACAGTTAGGAAGATTCTTCAAGTCTTCCTCAAGATGAAAGATGAAGCCGAGTAACTGCACTCCAGGAACCAAAGACTTTCCAAGTTAATATTGAACAACTGGCTGATCCTCATGACTCATGAGCTGCACATTGGAGCTAGTTCAAGCGAGCTTAACAAAGGTAGAATTTGCTTTGAAGGCTGAGGAATCTGAGGTTATGAAAGAAGATGCTGCCAGCTGGTAAGAAAATTCAAGAAAATTTCAAATCTTACAAATACTCTAAGAACTTTGTCAAAAGACAGGAACTCCAAAGATGATCAGCCATGCATAATGTGGTTCAACTGATCATTGGGTAAAGAACTGTCCCTATGCAAGATAAGAAAGGTAAGATGAAGTACATGGCAAAGTGCTAGAAACTTCAACAAGTCAGATATTAGGAAGCCATGATAGTGCATGGGAGAATCTGAAGTGAAAAGACGAAGAGTCCCCTGAGGATGAACCGCTCTCTCTGTCTTATGGCCAAAAATGATAATGAATCCAAAAGAAAAAGAGCGTATATCCTAATCCTAAGAAAGCTACTTACATACTCTAAACAAGACCTATTATGTCTTATAATTGAATATGATGAAGACTGAGTATGTCACCAAAAGTTCTTAAATCAATCTGAAAGTGCCTTAAAAGATTACAAAGATCATTGTTTCTTGGATAGAGAATCATAAACTGATGTCAAAATAATTCTTGAGTTATTCGACAAAACCACCTACTGAAGGAACTTGTTGAAAAATCAAAGGAAAACATTATGTTTGTATTGAAGTATCTCAAATAAATTAATGAATATTGACCTTAAAACGCAAGTTCTCGTCAAGCAAAATGATAAAAGAATTGAAACAACTCAAGAGAAATCTTGAGACTCAAGGTTGAAAAAGAAAACTTGAGGAAGGAACTTACGCCAGAAAAATAGAGATCATATCAATATTTGTACTAAATGGATTGAAGAAGTCAAGTGAAAAGAACTGAAGCTTAGGTATGTGCATTCTAAGCAAAAAGGTAAGAAGAAAATATGTAGATTTTCCTAGTAGTAAAGTTTGTACTTTTTTGTGTAAACTGGTCACTACGTGTTAATTGTATCAAGAAACAAACTGCTCATAAAAGTAATGGAAAACAAACTGGTGAAGAAACAAAATGATAGTTCCTTTTCTGTTCAAAGAACCGAGGAACCAAGGTTCCTCGTACTAACCTTAAATTCTTATCCAGGTTCTGTGAGCGGAACAATACATGGTACCTGACATGGTTTCCAGCCACATGACGAAGATAATCAAGTTCTCATCACTGAAGCTATGAGGTGGAACTGACTTTTGGAGATAATAAGAAAGGTAGTATCCTAGCCAAAGGTAAAGTTGGTAAGTCCATTCACACTGTATTTAAATGTATTGTTCGAGGGTTTAAAACATAATCTGCTAAGTATTTCACAATTTGTGAATAGGAAACACAATTAAATTTACTACTGAAAATTGTATTATCATCAACAACCACACTGGACTAATTGTTCTTCAAGGAACAAGAGAGGACACTATACATGGGATCTCAACACAGCTCCAAGGAACAACCTTGACATGTCTATGTGTATTGAGGATGATGCCTTAATATGGCACAAAATTTGTCATGCAGTTTCTCTCACATGAACAAGCTGTACCTAAAACGCGTAATTGACTTCAATGTCAGTATCCTACTGAGTACATATCGTGCTTGTTGAGGGAAACAAATCAGGTCATCCTTCCAAAGTAAAAACATGTAACAACTAACAACCATTAGAACTGATTCATATGATCTTGCGGCCAATGAGAATCAAAGTAGAAGTGGCAAACGTATGCTTGTTATTGTAGAGAATATCAGATTTACTGTGGGTATCTTAGCTAGTAAGGATGAAACTTTTGATAGTTTGTAGCCTTTGCTAAGAGAGTCCAAAGTCAAGTGGATTCAAATGTTCATATTAGTTGATCATGGAACTTGAATTTGAAAATTACAAGTTTGATGAGTTTTGCAGGAAACAGTATGAATCATAACTTTTCTGCCCACGCACTCCACAGCAAATGGAGTTGTGGAAAGAAGAACAGGGACTTGGAGACATGTCTAGAACCATGTTAATTGCCAGTTGTCTTGCAAGAACTTCTGGCCAAGCCATTATACTGCATGCTATATAATCATCGTGTATTGCTAAGAACCTATTGCTAATAAAACACCATATGAACTGCTTAAAGAGAAAACTAACATATCTCACTTTAGAACATTGGTTGTAAGTGTTTGTCCATAAATATGGTAAAAGAACTTATGAAGTTTGATGACGAAGTGATGAAGCCGTGTTCCTGCTATTCTAATCATAGCAAGCATACAGGGATATAATAAAGAACTCCATGTGTGTAGAAGAAAGTATTCATGTTATATTTGATGAGGCTAACACACATTTTAATATTCAAGAACTAGATGACAATGATTTTGAAATTGGTCTTTCAAGGAAATGATCCAGATGAAGACCCACATGCATTCCAAAAGTTCCCATGCCATCAGGAGTGTGAGCAAGCAGATAATACAGAAGTCCTCATCTTGAAGTAGAACAGAAGGAACTGAAGTGGCTGTGATAAGAATGCTGAAGAACATCAAGCTGAAGTAGAGAAAACTAAATCCAGTAAAAGGTTTCGCCAAAGCCATGGAAACACCAGAATCTCATCCTAACTGATCTAATCAAAAGTATATCAAAAGACTCAGACAAAGAGTCAATTAAAAAACTTCTGTGCATTCCATGCTTTCCTATCCATTGTTAACCCAAGAACCATGAAGAACTCTTAAGATGCTAATTGGTAAGTGTCATGCGAGAGAGTTAAATGAATTCGAAAGGAACAAGTATGCATCTTAACTCTCATAAAACAAGAAAGTGATTGACTAAAATGGTTTTTAGAAACAAACTAGATGAATATGGTACTATTGTAAGGAACAGGCCAGACTAGTGTAAAGGCTATAATCAACAAGAAGGCATGATTATGAAGAAATTTTGCACTGTAGCATGGTTAGAAGCTATTCGAATTCTTATTGCTTTTTCTTCTTTTATGGTTTCAAACTATATCAAATGATGTTAAATGTGCTTTCTAAGTGGTATTACAGGAGGAAGTTAGTTGAACAATCCTGGCTTTGAAAATGAACAATTTCCAAATCACGTTTTCAAGCTTGACAAAGCTCTCTATGGCTAAAGCAGCACCTAGGGCTGGTATGAAAGGCTATCAAATTTCCTTTACAAAAATTCTTTTAAAGAGAAAAGTTGACAAAACATTGTTTTTGAAAGCTGAAGGAACTACCTTTTGATGCGTGAAATATGTTGATGATTATCTTTGGTGCTACTAATGAGAAACTGTGTAAGATTTTGCTGACCTTATAGATGGTGAATGAAATGAGTATGAGGGTGAGTTAAACTTCTTCTTGGTTGCAAATAAAGCAAACTGATAGGGAACTCAATCATCAACAAATAATATTAAGGAACTTATGAAAAAGTACAAATTCGATCAGTCAAAACCATCACACTCTAATGGAGTTGCACTAGACTGGATGAAGATCATAAGGCAGTTAAGATCAGAAAATTAAGAGTTATGAATCGTTCTCTCTCTACTTAACTTCTAGTAGACCTGATATTTCTTTTTAGTGTTGGTGTGTGTCCAAGATTTCAATCTACCTAAAGATCACACCTTATGGCTGTTTAAAAGAATATTTAGATATCTAAAAGGAACAGAAACATGTGTCCTTCTATCAAGAAGTGATACTTTTGACTGAAAGGATTACTGATGCTGACTATGCAGGAGATTTGATAAACAGAAACTTCTGGAACAGTCCAGTTCCTGGTTCTTGTCTTGTTTCTTGGGCATCAAAGAAACAAACACTGTAGCCCTATCTACTGCTAACTAATATGTTGCTGCTGCAGCATGTGTTCTCAAGTTTTGGATCAGACAACAAAGTAAAGAGACTATGGTATGGGGTGACTGTATCCCATCTACTGTGATAATACTATGGCATATTATTTCTAAAGATCCAGTTCATCATTCCAAAGTCAAACATTATACATATAGACATCATTTTTTTAAAGGATTATGTTGAGAAAGTTTGATCAAAATTGAATTTGTGAAACTGAAAATCAAATAGCTGTTTGACAAAGCCATTAGCAAGGGATAGATTCGATAGGATGCGTATGAACTTGGATGATTCAACTATCCTAAGAGGATGCCGATAACCCTCCAAGGTATGATCCTAAACATCATGTATATTATATATCTCCATGCACAATTCTTATGTGTAATAACATTACTCCAAGTAGGGCATGTGTATTTGTGTGTTAAATATGAATCACATGTATTAGTTAAAGCATGCAATATTATGTAGTCTGATAAAATATAAAGCCCAAGTTGTTTTGTTCAATAGTTCACGTCCAAAAATTATCAAAACAAAACAAATCTTTAATTTTATTTTCTATATATTCCTTAATTTTACAGCTATTCAAAATTAAAGAATATCTCTAAAATATTATATCCAAATTGGCAATTATGCATTCGAATATCAAATTCCTAGAAAATCTCACCGGAAGCAAGTAATCTCATTGTTCAATGCACATATAATATCGGTCTATAGTTGTCAAATCAACTGCTCAGTTAATAAGTTACTGACTATTAATTAATACTCCTTAATTTTGCCGTCCACACATTCATCTCCTTTACTTCTACCACTCGTTTCACTGCAAATATTACCCATTACTTAACATGCAAGATCAAAATTCAAACTCACTTTTTCATCACCACTCTTCACCAAAAATTCGAAAACACCGCAAAAACTTCAATTCTCACCCATGATATTTCTCCTTCACCACAAACCCTCTCGTTCTGAGCATCAAACTGAAATTCAAAGAAGAGAAGCTGGAGGTAAAGTGAGAGAATGGGAAGAGTTGGCGAACCAATTCCTATGAGTGGCAAATCTCTGCTGCGCACTCGAATCGAGAGTCACTGTTTCGAACTTATGATGGAAGTGTGTGAATCGTCGAATCCTGGATCTGCTGGCAGTAAGTTCACTCAATTGCTCGAATTCTTGAATTCAAAGTTGGTGTGATCCTTGTTACTTGTTATCATATTTATGTCTTATACGATTATGATAAATTGTTGATCGTTAAGAATGAGATGTGTATTTCTGCAAAATTAAAAATAAGAAATTGAATTTGATGCTGTGACCTAAAGTGAAGCTTTTGTGCTAATGAGTTTAGTGATAGCTTAATGTTGCTTATGAAGAATCATGAAGGGAAGAAGTGATAAGAGCTCATAATTAAATGAATTGATACATTGCTCTTGTGAGTAACCTACATCAAAACTAACCACAAATCATTTTCTCCTATTCAAAAATACTCTTTCATCTTGTGTTTCGTTCTGTAATCCCTAAACTCAGCATCGAGATGAAGCAATCATCTTGATACTGTCTCATTTACTCCTGAACACAAAATAAAAATCAACTTTCCTGCTTTGTTGATCAAACACTTACTATTGCATTGAAAATGGCTATAAAATGGCTTATACCAACTTCTAATGACCTGTTTTAAAGCTTGACATTAAGAGAGATAAGGAGGTGCTCCACTGCAAGTCAATCACTTTGTGCAACCCGATACCTTACATAGACTTGGCTTGTGCATGAAAGTGTGTATGTGTGTTTGAGAATGATGAAGTGAGGAAGAACAGATGATGAAATAAACCTGCTGAAAAAAGATGAGGAAATAGACCTGCTGAGAAGAATGAGTGTAGGAACAGAAAAGGAAAACTCCTGAAATTGTGGGGGACAGCTGAGGTATAAGAAAATTTTGTGCCTAGGTCCTCTGGAAGAGAAGGGACGAGGCAAGTGGAAGAAATTTGAGAAAGAGTGGAGAAATACTAAAAAGGCTGCTGAAAAGAGCAGATGCAATCCTACAATGATCTTAGCAGAAGAGGGAAGCCAAGAAGAAGAATCAGTAGAGAGCCCCCTGCTCCAAAGAACAGAAACAAGACTTATGATATGAGCTTTCTATGACCTCTGGACATGATTGATGGCTTCAGTTCATCAACACTCCCTGAGGAACTGAAGAACATCAAAGCAACAGTCCTGAATTCAACAGCAAGCTAGATGTGCTCTCACCGATTTGCTGCCATTAAGGATCTCCAAAAACAGTCGCCACCACTCAAGAACTTTGAAGGTCTCAATGATGCGTCAATCCAGATTGCTAAGGCGTCCGAAAGAAGATCATGACCAAGGTTGATGATGTGCTCAAACATTGACTGTGCGTAACAGTGGTTTTCAATCCTAATTCCCCTATCCCACTGTTATTAGCCTAGCACTACCCGCAAGAACAATTTATGATTGCTGTAATAATTTAAATTTGATGTTTTGGTTTTTTGATATTGTTGTCGCTACTGGTACTTATATATCTATTAAATTGAACTATTATGGGCCTTATATATTTCGATGATATATATATGCTTTGCTTAACTTATGCTTGTGATGTAGATTATTATTCATGCTTGATATATGCTATTGACCCAGAGGTACAACCAATATTACTTCTATTGTCTGTGCCGCTACTGGGATATTATGATGTCTTGTTTTGATGAAAAGCAAAAGGGGAAGCAGCAGCAACCCTCTTCCGGTACAGGCTTGTGATCAAAGCATGACTACGTCATTTAATCAGCTCGAGAGTTCCCTTGAAGTATAGATAGCGAAAGAGGCCATGGTCCCATAAGTAAATTCAACACTTTCTTGTGTTTGTTTCTCTTATATATCCGATTCAAATTGGTTTTTAGCACTACACACACTAATGATTTTGATCTTTAGTTGATCCTTAGTATTGCTTTGTTTGGCACTTCATCAAAAAGAGGGCAAATATTGTGAACCCTAAGTTTTGATGAATGGCATCCAAACCAAGAAGGCAAACTCATGTACTTATCTAATCAGTGTGTTTAGTATTGTGATTAAAGTTCAGGTTTCAAGAACTCTTAATGGAGCAAGACATCCTTAGGAAAGAAGGAGTTCCGTGATTCCTTGAAAGTGTGAAGAACTCAAGAAGAAGTTCAAACCAAGGAAGGTTGAGTTCCTTGATAACAAGACTCGACATTGATACAGTAGATTAGGGTTCTAGATTATTGTACAGCCTGGTATTAAATATTGAAAGTATTTGCTCATAGGATAAAAAGGAAATAATATTAATGTTGGTGATTAATCTATTAAGGATTTTATCCGTGTATTTTATAAAAAGATAAACATTAAATAAAACCTAGGATTAATTGTAAATATGGTTTAATAAAACAAAATCTTTTATAAATATTAAAGATAAATTTCTGTTAGAATATTCTAAAAACTTTATATTATATCTTTCGAAAAAAAAATAAATGGTTTTATCTTTGAAATATATCTTTCGGATTTAGAAAATGTTTGATGAAAATGCATTTCCTAAAAATAAGGAATCAGTTTTAATTAAGTAAACAGTTGCAAACTAGATTACTATCAAACAGCTTATGGAGTGTTTTAGTAAGTAGTTGAACGGACAAAATCTGTTGATATGGTGATCGGGTTTAGGGCTTGCATATCAAGTTCCACTACATGCATCACCCTACAAGATGGAAGTAATTGGTAATGGATTCTGCTTGCTTTCACGCAAAATCTATTACTACAAATACTACTAAAACAGAAAAAAAACAAACAACAGTATAGAGCAAAGAAATCAATCAAGCATATTTCACATTGTTGCCAAGCTTTTAGGGTTTTCATTGTAGTTGTAAAAAGTGCTTTTTTCTGCGTATTGAACGAAGGGTTTGTGATACAACCGGATTCAGAGAAATCGAGAGTTAAGAATTAACCAACAGTATGGGTTGGTTGCGAGGGTTCAAGAAGTTCTTTAGGACTGAAAACGAGTGTCTTAGATTGTAATAATGTGCATTCCTTTATAATTAAGACAAAACCCTGTGTTGCATCAGGTCACAGTTTTTCCTCTTGGTTCTGTTTTCTTAAGAGTTTCTGTTTGGAAAAACTTCGTCTCAAGTTTCTTTGCAAGTTCTTTTAATTCCGCCAAAAATAGCTTAATTTCCCTACAATACATTCACCCCCCTCTTGTATTGTTCAGTCATCCAAAACATGTTCACTACGCCTTTAGTTGTTTTGTTCCCCTATTTTTGTGTGTGTGTGTGTGTGTGTGTGTGCGTGTTGTGTGTGTGATGTAACTGGTGTGTGTGCTGTGTGTGTAGTGTCGATGTGTGGTACTGTGTTGTGTGCGTTATATATGGATTGTCTTTGGAGTTTGTTTTTACTTCCTTAGTTGTAGGATTTGGTTGTGAGCCCAGTTTTGGGCTCTGTGGCTTTTTGTTTGGATGCGGCTAAGCTAAGTTTCTCTAACTCATCTTTTTAATTATTGCAGCTTGCTTGCTTAGATTCTAGGATTTTCATTTTACACTTGGAGATACACGATTTGGGATTTATGTGCTTCTGGGCGGTTCATAGGGGTTGTGCCCCTCGGCGATTTACATTTATTGTTTGCACTGAGTGATGATTCCCCCTTAAAGTTTATTTTTAGTGTCCTTGACTTCGTCAGATGATTTTGAAGTTGATAAGGATGATGAGGAATTAGTGTGAACCTGAGGACGATGGGCCGCGCCCTCAGGTATAAGCGGGCCGCGCGGCTTCGTACTACACGAGGCTTGATGGGTGGGCTTGAGCCCACGGAACCCGCACATGAGTGCGGTCTGGGAGCAGAGTTGTCGCAGTCAAGGGGAATCCACCGTGCTAGAGAAGTATTCACGGACGCCCGAAACGTTGGTGCCAAAACAATGGCCCCACGGTCCAATCAGTAACCATCTGGGTCGGGAGATGTACGAATCAGTCTTGTAACCCAATTCGCCCGCAGTAGCGGCCTCTACTCCAGTCCATGTAATTCCATTAAACACATTATTGATGCATCACAACATTACATTTTTAGCCACCTGTAGAAGCGTTCTACCCTAAAGATTACTAAGTGAGTTATGTTTCTATTATGCACACAGAGACTACCTAACCTGGAGAATTGTGACCACTTTTGTATTAATCATGTTAAAACGGTGCCTAAACAGGTTGTCCATATTATCTGATTTAAAGTGATTCACATAATTCCCAGGTCTTGGTTTAGCAAAAATGTGTTACAAAGCTAACAACAATGACAAGATGAAGATATTGAAGTGTATAAACTCAAAGTATATGCGAAACTCATCTTACCCTGAAACTGCAAAGCAAAATCAAAAGTTAGTTGTGTAAAACACAAGAAAAACGATCCTTTGCCTTGATCGCTACATTGAAAACGAGAAAACAATTTTAGTGCCGATAAAACGCTAAGCCAATGGATCTTCGCCTTTGAATTGCTATTACAAGAATAAGAATCGGTTAGTATTGACAATGGAATAATTAAAATAATGAAAAACGAAATGAAAAGAATGAAAAACAAAAAACCATGAAACATTGAAAACGCTTATGAAAACCCTACATATTTACATGACGATTAAAAAGTGAGTTATCTACATGTTTTGAATTGCATTTAAAACCTTCATAACAATGTTAGCTCAAATCAAAAGAAAGTGAGAGAGAATTATTGGTCGAGTAATCGTCAGAAATTCAACCTATGTTATCGGCTTATTGATTCGCAAAGAGAATCGATGCTTGAACTTAAACAAATGTGTATGTGTTTAAAGTGTTTCTCAGAGAGAAGAGAGTGACGAATGTCTCAGAAGTGTGTTGTGAAGTGTTCGGAATTTGTGCGATGTGAGAGCGTACGACTGAGCAAGCAAAGGGCAGCCCATATTATAGGTCACAGGCCAAAACGAGGAAGCAACAACAAACCTGCGGTATATACGCTGGATGAGCGTAATATACGCTCATAAGAGCGTGATATACGCTCATCTCAGCGTATATACGCTTCCTTCAATGGCTATAATCCTGTGATGGAATTGCAATGCTCGTATAAACGCTGAGAGCGTATATACCTGGGGGCAGCTATATACGCTCAAAGGCAGCTTATACGCTTGTCCTCAGTATATACGCTCCTCAAAGCGGTTATATTTTTTTCCTAAAATCCTGAATATTTTGATCGGAATAGTTCTTGCCATACGTCTCGATTTTCAAGATTTACGGATTATTCTAGACGCCTCCTTCCGAAGAAAGTACGTTCTAGAAGCCATTCCGCTATTTCTAATTTATTCACGTATTTTCTGCGTATTCTGCGTATTAAACATTGCAAATTCATAGAAAATCATAGAAAAAAAAATCAGAAAAATCATTTAGAAAATCACTGGCGATTCAGAAAAATGTGACGGACATGATGAGAATCCAAAAAGCTATAGAGAACCGCCGGTATAACTGTTTGAAAACCTATGAAACCTTGAAAAAAAACCGAAAGAAATATTGCCTTGCTTTGACCTTTTGCCAATATTTCCGGTGACGACCTCGTATTTCCAACTTTTTGAATCTGCAAAGCGATCTTTTTGTTCGAAACAACGCGAGACGCGTATATTTTCATCACGGATTACTCATTTGGGAGACACATTTTCAGGTCTACAAACCGTATCTCCAAGTTTTTTCATTTTGTTAGGATTTATCTATTGGCTTGTTGCTTGTATAAATGTTGTGTGTTTTGTGCTTTTAGTTTGTGCAAAGTTGGAAAWATCACAAAAAAAATCGAAAAATGCAAAAGAGCCAAAAATATTTTCATTTTCCTTTGTTTTTCCTTCATTTTTCTTTTTCTTTCTTTTCTTTTCTTTTCTTTTCTTCTTTTCTCAAGGCAAAGTGTGTAAAATGTGTTTTGTCTCTTGGTTTGGAATATGGATGGGATTTGAGTTTTGAGTAACTCATTTTCCCTTTTGACTTGTGAGCTTGCTAAGTTTTATCACCAAAATTCACAATCCTTTCGAAACTTGAGTCATGAAGCTTGAATCCTAGGAATACTTTTGATGCCAAGCTTTATAGCAAGTCATTCCATCTATTCAGGGTGGTGAGCCTGTTGGCCAAGCCGGGCGTAGCTTGGCTGATGATATGAGGCCTTGCTTGGTGATTTTTKATTAATTTTGAAACCATGTGAGAGTGTGATCTTTTTAGAGCCAAGTAAGCATAAATGTCATAAATCCACAAAAATTGAGTGTTTGCACTAGAGTCCTAGTTTTGCTATTCGCTTGTGACTTTTCCAAGGTCTACACTGAACTACTCAAGGCGTGATAAAGGCATTCATTTCCGGTTTGGGATAAATTAATTTTTCCTTTTTCATGTGCTATTTTTCTTTATTTTTCCACATACATATTTGGGAATTATTTTGGGTTTACGTGTAGGTTTGCAACCCCTTGAGATTCCACTCTTTTGTTAGCCTCGATATGTGCCTCTAAGCCAAATTTCACTTGCTTTTACCCTTAGAAATCAAGTAGAGTGTGGCTAGTTGTTTGTAAAAAGGCTAAGTGTATAAAGCCTCAAGTGTTGTAAATTTGTGTAATACATTAGTAATGCAAGTAAAGTTTAAGTGAACTCCCAAGTGTAAGAAAAAAAGAAAAAAAAAACAGAAAAATGTTAATAAAAGCACAAAAAAGGAAGTTAGTCTCAAAGTTCAAGTTTGGTAAAGTGAAATGAAAAAAAGCAAGCAAGTGCAAAATGAGCTTACCTCCCAAAGTGTGTGTTGATGTGAATTGGGGCATTTTTCACTAAAAGTTTTGGTTTGATGTAAACCCCACTTACTASCGTTACCACCACAAGCCAAATGCATTTGTCCATACCTACCTATTGCCAACATTACAACCCATTAAGCCCTTTGACTTTGGGAGTTGAGTCACAAAATGTGAAGGGAATCACAAGTTCCTTTTGTCATTTTGGATGTCTAAGTGCAATGTGCCTCTACATAATATTAAGTACTCTCAATCTTTCTTTGAGTCCTTTCTTTGGCTTATGAGTTATCACCAAGCTTGGTTCGACTTGAGGCAGAGGAGGGTAGCTTTGGAGAGAGGAAGAGAGTAGATTGACTCAATTTCATGCAAGCTTTGCTAAGTTGCATACACTTTGTGATATTTCTTCGATGCTTGCTTGACTCCTAGTTGGGGGCACATCCTTTATGCTCATTAGCATCCCCTTAAGTCCTAAAGAAATCYATTTCGAGAGATACTTTGGTTTTGTTTCCACATTTTCACTTTCTTTTTGTTTTTCCACTTGTGTTTTTGAAAACCTTTGCCTTGGTTTCCTTTATTTATGGAGTTGTGGGATTTCTCTTTGGAAACCCTCACGAGAACAACCTCGTCCTCTTAGGAGACTTAGGGGTTTAAAGGGCTTGTCACTAGTTGCCAAAAGTGACTGTGATTCCTAAGAAAGTGAGTTAGTGTATAGTTTTCTTTTCTTTCTTTTTCTTCCTTTTGGTTTTGCTTTKCTTGAGGACGCGCAAAGGTCCTAGTTGGGGGGGATTCGATAAGTGCCAAAAGTGGTCACATTTAGGCTCTTATTTCTCTCCTATTTTGGCCTTTTTGTGTGTTTTCGACATCGTTTTACTAGCTTTTTGGCTAGCTTTCCACTTTGTGAAGTTTTGTGGAGTTTTTGTGGTTTTATAGGTTTTTAGCTTACTTTCTCTTCTTTAAAGATTCGTGTATAGTTACAAGTTGCATTGGTTTGATTTTGCAAGTGTTATTGTGCCTAAAAAAGTTGTTTCCTTATACTCTAACATCTTCTTCGAGTCATATCTCTCTACACACTTTSAGTTTGCAGGTGAGACTTGTTCTAATGGAAATTAGACTCCGACAGCTTTCGGAAGATATATTATAGGCTGCAATCCGAGCACCGAGGAAGAAGTTATGACCATTCGGAGTTTTGAGGAAGCCTAGTGAGCAACCCAGCGAGCCCTCGTCAGACTTCCATTTTCGAAGCATCAGGCAGAAGTATTGGTGAGCCCTCGCCAGTCCAGCGAGCCCGCGCCAACCTGCAGTCTAATCTCAGTCAGAATTAGAAAGTTGGGCGAGCCCTCACCCAAGGCCAGCGAGCCCTCACTCACTTTTTTTGCAGAAACGCTCAGAGGTAGAGAGTTGGGCGAGCCCTCGCCTAAGGCTCAGCGAGCCCTCACTCACTCCTGGAAAGCCCTCACCAACTCATCTCCTAATCTGCCTAGAAGTCAGAAAGTTTAGCGAGCCCTTGCCCTGGACCCAGCGAGCCCTCACTGCCCCTACGTTGACCGTTGACTTTTGCTTGTGTTAACTTTTTGGGTGTACTTTTGCAACATGTGATTTTTAGTAATGGCAAACTTGTAATTTTTAGGAAAACTTGTTAGAGAATGATGTATATAATTTAGTAAGGAAAGTAAGTAGAGAGTAGCTTGTATTAGAATTTTTTAGTTTTGTTGTAGTTTTGATTGAGTTTTATGCAATTTTCGTTTTATGGTTTTTTGTGGGTCTTCTTCAATTCAATTGATTTTTGTACCTTTTGTTGTGGCTTTGCTTCTATTGTTGATTTTACTTGTTTTAATGTAGTTTTTGTTCAATTTGGTTGAGTATTGCTTTGATTCTTGGAAACCCTATTTTCTTGAGTTTGAGTTTGCAATTCCATGGCATTTTCTTTGATTTCTAGCTTTGAAATTGTTGCTTTTACGTTTGTAATCATGACTAGTGAGTAGTTTGTTAGCCTAGGTAGCTAGGAAGCCCAATCATGCTTGTTTCAATGCTAAAGTGACATTACAATCCTAAATCCTTCATTAATTTTCCCAAATTATGGCTTCTTGATCATGTTTAGAATTAGAATTGGCCATCTAAGGCTTTAAATGTGATGGGATGTTCATGTTGATTAATCCAACGGATTAGGTGTTTAACTTGAATAGCTAGCTTAATTGATTTTTTACTAAACCTTGTTAGAATTAGAAGGGGACTTTGATTTGAACTTGATTTAGGATGATTGAATGACTTAGGAAACGATTTCGATCACCCACCTATGCTAGAGTCATAATAACAAGTAATTTTGATTGAGGAGATTCTTGTGATTGGCAATAGTTGAGCTATGATTGGGTGACCTAGTGATCCAAGGTGCTTTGTTATTGATTTTACAACCCTAATTCTTTCCTTAGTTTTCAATTACTTTTAGCTTCTTAAAAACCTTAAAATTTGTGTTCAAAACCCCAAAATCTTTGATTCTTAAGCTCAACAAACCTAGCCTCTACGTGGATCGACCCTTTGCTTACCTCTATTCTAATATAGAGGGAAGTTGAGGTATTAGAAATTTTATTTGTGTGGTTGTCCCTATTCGGTTTTAAACGACTCGATTGGAGGCCCATCAACGGCATTCGAACCATAGACTAAGGTGAATGGTCTTTCCTTAGTCGAATTCTTGATGGTCGTCTGAATTGACCATAACACATTGTATAGCTCGTCAACCCATAAGCCCTTAGCATTATCCAACTTCTTCTTTAAACCATTATTGACGATCTTGTTGAAAGATTCGACTTGACCGTTGGCTTGTGAATGTTCTACAGAGGCAAAGTATGCATTGATGCCCTGAGCCGATAATAGCTAATTTGTCAAGATGTTGGTGTTGATTTGCGGCCCGTTGTAGAAGACGATGGATTGCGGAAGTTCATAACGAGGAGTGATGTTCCTCTATAGGAATTCCTTGACATCCAGAGTCTTGATGTTTCTCATAGTTTCTACCTCTACCCACTTGGGGAAGTAGTCTACTGCCACGATAAGAACTTCTTTGCCCCGTAGCTTGGGGAAACGGTCCAAGAATGTCTAGACCCCACTTCGCAAAGGGTAAGGGTGAAAGCACTAGATATAGTTGATTGGCAGGATTTTGATGGATGTTGGCATGAATTTGGCACTTTAGACACTTTTTGACAAGGTTGATAACAACTTCCCTCAAAGATGGTCAGAAATACCCCGTCCGGAGAGCCTTTTCCGCCAATGACCATGCCCCAACATGCAACCCGCACTGGCCTTAATGGATATCGTCCAACACTTCTACCCTTTTCTCTAGTTTGATGCATTTGAGTAAGGGGTGAGCGAATGACTTCTTGTAAAGTTATCCATTCCAATATAAGAACCATGTGTCGCGATGCTTCACATRCTTAGCCTTTTTAGGATCAAGAGGGAGAATGCCAATTTGGTTGTACTCGATGATTTCATCCATCCAAGTACTTCCCCGATTGATGAAATGAATCCCTTCTAGTTCATCGATACTTCGTTGATTCTTCACTTCCCAAAACACTAACCTTGGAGAGTCTCCCGTAGCAGAACTTGCTAATTTGGAGAGGGCATTGGCTTGATTGTTCTCTGWCCTAGGCACTTGTACTAGGTAGAAATGATCTTGCCCTTCCACTTCCATCTTGACCATATCCAAATATTTGATCATGTTTTCATCTCTTGCCTCGTACTCCTCGTTCACCTGGCTCACCACAAGTTAAGAAACGAACATTGCTTCAATCTTTCTTGCCCCAACCACTTTACACATTCTAATTCCCACCACTAAAGCTTCCTACTCAGCTTCATTATTAGAGGTCTGGAACTTGAATCGCATAGCATATTCGAATGTGTCCCCATTGGGGGATTTGAACAAGATCCCTACCCYCACAGTCGTTTTGAGTGGATGACCCATCCACAAATAATGTCCAAACGTCGCTTGACGTCTCGACCRGGGGAGGTCTAATCATTTCCACAATGAAATATGCTAAAGCTTACCCCTTTATGGCTTTTCGTGGCTCGAACTTAAGGTTGAACCCATTCAGTACTATTGCCCATTTCAACATTATACCCGATGCCTCTAACTTTGTCAATGGTTGCTTCATTGGTTGACCGGTGTAGATTACTATCTTGTTAGCGGTGAAGTACGAACGGAGCTTCTTGCTAGCCATCATAAGTTCTAAACCAAACTTTTCAGAGGTGGCATAGCACAACTTCGCTCCTTGGAGAACATGGCTTACAAAGTAAATCGACAACGAAGCTCCCTTTCTTTCGGCCACTAGCACGGTAGATAATGTATTCTCCAAGACCGAGAGATACATATAAAGAGTTTCTCCTTCCATAGGACTCACCAGCATTGGACAAGAATGAAGATGTTCCTTGAGCTACACGAAGGTTGTTTCGGTTTCTTTGCTCCACTCGAATTTAGCACTTTTCTCGATTACTCTAAAGAAGTATTGACATTTGTATCCTGACTTGAAAAGAAACCTTCCTAGAGCTACTAGACACCACATCAACCCCTATACTTCCTTGACATTCAGAGGTGATTGCATATCAAGAACCACTTTCACTTTGTTGCGGTTTGCCTGAATGCACCGCTCATCTACCAAGAATCCCAAGAACTTTCCAGACGTGACCTCTAACACACATTTTTTGGGATTGAGCTTCTTTCCAAAATGGTGTAGCATTTCAAAGGTCTCTCTTAGATCCCTGACTCAGGGCGAGAGATAGTAGCATGGATTGCCATAGCTTCTTGGTCCATGGATTGCCAKAGCTTCTTGGTGCATGCCATGAACCATTAGCATTTCTCCTGCCTTCGTCTTCTTTTAAACCCTTTGTTCTGATGGTTCTAATGGCCCGAATTCTTCGTTATACTTGCCCCCATCAAGTGGCTTGACAGTGGTCAGATAGCACTCTCGAGCGACTTGCTGATCGCCATAGATAGTACCTACTTTACCATCATTGCATACAAATTTCATAAGCATTAAATGAGTTACCACAATATACTTAGAGGCATTTAGGGTTGGGCGACCAATGATGACGTTGTAAGCTGTCATGTTCTGCACCACTAAGAACTTGACCTTCATATGTCTTCCTTTCCTAGTCGGAGAGGCAAGGTGACTGTGCCAATAGGTTGGATGATTCCACCTCCAAAGCCGATGATATGATTATGGCACAGAATTAGATCATCGTCATTGTACTTTAGCTTCTGGAGGCATTCAAAGCTAATGATGTCAAAGGAGCTTCTCGTGTCTATGAGGATTCGACTGACTTGCTTATCCGCGACCTTCATTTCCACTATGAGGGGATCATCATGGGGGATGCTTAACTCCTAGCGATCCTTCTCGCAGATTAATACATCAAGAAACTTATAACCTTTCTCCTTATCTAGGATCATGACTTGTTGTAGTGTTCAAATGTGGTCCTTCTGAACCCTAGCAGTTGGGCCTCCCGTTGCAAAYCCTCYGGAGATGGTGTGCACTATCCCAAAATCGGAATGTTCTTCATTTGGGGCACCCTCATTTGAGGGAGACTTCTTCAGAAATCTTTTAATTAAATGTTTCTTCACCTTGCCTTGATGTGCTAAGCTATTCATGATCCTTTGGAAGGTGAAGCAGTCGTCATTGACATGTCCAACCTCTTTGTGATACTTACAATATTTGGACTTGTCCCTTGATTCAAGTTCAGTTTTGATCGGGGGAGGGTCTTCTATGGTCACATCTCGTCTAACCTCCTTGTAAATTTGGAATAGGTCCTTGGTATATTCCACTGTGGGAGTGTAGTTGAACTTTCTTTTCTGTCGACCCTTCCTTTTTTGGATGATTCATCTTCCTCTATGTTCTAGGTGCCATACTTCTTCCTATCACTTCCACCACTTCGATGCCATTAATTGTGATTGTGTTGGGGTTTTGAAGAAGATGATGTCTCTCAATCTTTAAGCTTGTGAATTGAGCATATCTCTTCCGCATGAATGTAAGCCTCGGTCTCCCGGAGAATTTCATTGAGGTCTTGGCAATTCTTTCGAATCATATTGAATTTGAAAGTGCTATCAKCACTCAACCCACGATAAAAATTATCTAGAATMACTTGTTCTGTCAAACCAGGGATTTACAAAGTCTCATTGTTGAATCGCTACTTTCATTGCGACGTTGTTGGATCTTACCCAAGTAAATACTGCTCTTTCTTTCTTGGCGATTTTCCATGAAATGATGAGTAAAGACAATAAAAAGTTCTGAAAATTTGTGAATAGAACCCGAGGGAAAACCATTCAACCATCTTTATGTTATCCCCTTAAGGGTGATTGGAAAGTATTTGCACCAAGTTACATCATCAGCTTGGGTGGTCAACATAAGGTGTTTATATATTGCCAAGTGATYGCCTGGATTAGTAGATCCGTCATATGCCTCGATTAAAKGAAATTTAACCTTTTGAGTCTGAGGTGCCATTAAGATGGAAGTGGAGAATGGACTTCTATCGGTTAGGGAGAGTGCTTGTAATCTCCCTTCCTTTCCTTGGGAAGTATGTCCATGCTCCTGAGATGGGCGAACACTGCTTTAGTGATGCCCTCCACTTTGATGGGACCTTACTTCACATTCATGATGATGGGAATAAGCCACTAGACGTCCCGAAGTGCTATGGGACGAGACATTAGTCCTAAGAGAATGATGGGGTGAACCCGTGCACAAAAGAGTGGATCCAGTGATAGAGTGGTCACTGGCATGAGTAGCTTACTTAATCTTCTCAACCTTCTTCTTCTCAAGAATCCTTCGTGCATCCTTATTTTTCAGCTTGTTCTCTTTTTCWCTGAATGATAGCTCGAACGTCCATGAAGGAAGCTTCATGGTCTAACTTCTTCCTCTTAATGAGCGCTCTTACATCCTCTACTTCGTGGTTTCTGGTTGAAACCTCATCATCATCATTGTCATTATCAAAATGATATGATCCCTTGCTAGAAGTGACCCTTGGGCAATAGTGAATGGTTTAGGGGTGCTACGATACCTCCTAACCTGACTTCTCTCTCGTTCCTGTCTCTTATACACATCTAGATGTGTATAAGAGACAGGTTTAGGGGTGCTACGATACCTCCTAACCTGACTTTTCTCCCGTTCTACGGGAACGATTTCTGTCGAGACATGCTTACCCCTGTCTCTTATACACATCTAGATGTGTATAAGAGACAGGCTGCAATATTTCCTCTAAGCTGCAGGGTTGAGAGAAGAGTAGAGGTTTCCCATCAATGATACCTCGGGAGAGCTGACCTATATTGAACGTTGGGGTAGAACCTTAGCACTTCCTCCAATCTAGCAAAGGTGAGACCTATAACTAGTCAAAGACCAAAGCACTTCTTGCTCCTTAGCACCTCCAAAGCGCTATATCTACTTAGCACCTGCAAAAAGGAGAATAATCCTATTCTGATTATCTCCCCTCTGATGCTTATTTAAGTACGGGAAATAAGGGAATAAGATTGCTATGTAGTGAGAGAAAGTAGAGAGAGTTGTTCTCAAGTAATTGGTTGGTGTGTAATGAATAATCCGCAATAAATGAGATTTTTCGGGGTATTTATAGGTAATCCCTAAAAAACCCTTGGATGCCTTGGATGTGTGACACTTGTCGCCCATCCACACCGTAGATCATCTATTACATTGTTTTAGTGTACYGATGTTTGATTCTTGATCTGTTTTGGACCACATTTATTTTATACGTAGCGTTTGCCACATAGATCACTTTGATCCAGTGTTAAGTGGACATGTGGCCAAAGATTTTCACTTGATACATCAATAGTTATACCATATCATTCAATATATATATCTTATCGGTAAAACTTAACTAAATACTATAAGCAGAAAACGCTTGATGACATAATGCTTATGTGGCTATCTCTCATTATAAAATTTCCTACCAAAAGCATTGATGAAATCATAATTCTAATAAAAATTATATTAAATTAAATTTATCTATTATCCCGTATGTATCTTAAAAAATATTAAAGTAAATCAAAAACAAAAATATTATACTATATACATAGTGTAACAATTATATAATAACTTATTGTTAATTAACATATCTTACTGTTAATAAAAGATTAACTAAAAAATACTAGATAACAACTATATCTTAAAAATTATATCAAGAAGTAAAAAATATTTATCAAAAAAACAATAATAAGATTAAAACTATAAAATATTTAATATAGTCGTGCATCGCACGAGACATTAATCTATTAAACTAATAAATTTAATAAAATCGTGCATCGCATGGGAACTAAACTTATTACTAAAACAAAAACCAAGGGTGTAAATACCTAAATTTTTCTCTCCTTAAGGCCAATTATATAACTATACCACATTACAATTGGTCCAATTCTAAAGAACAAGCGCCTCAAACAATGCCCTAGAATCTGGATTTGCAAAGCCATAGCACCTATTCTTGCCTAAACCATACTTAAAAATAATTTTTAATTTCCAAATAATTTTAATTCTTTTAGTCATTTTTATAGAATTTTTCTAAACATTTTTGCAATTTTTCGGAATTTCCGRTAATATAATTAATTTTGCAATAATTATTTAAATTATCAAAATAGTTCCAAAAATTACGAAATTTGAACACAAAATACAAGATTTCGAAATACAGTTTTACAAATTTTTTCCATAATTTTTCGATTTGAGAATATATATTTATGAATTACTTAAGCAAAACGTGCAACCGAGCGAAACGGGGTGTTCAGGAAGATCCCAAAACCATCCAAGGTCGTGGATTTCTCCCCAAGGATGTCCACATACATCCTACAACTTCAAACCAACAAATAAACAAACAAATAAATGCAAAAAAGGCAAGGAAAATCAAGMAATTTTTGGCAAAATTTTTGGGCACTATTGCTWGCCCTCTTGGGTGAAACAACGCCCACCTCACGTGCTCCCACATGATATAGGGATATAAATAGGATACTTTGGCTTTCGTCTCATTCAATTCGGAGTTTTAATGAAGTTTCGACGACATTTTCTCTCAAAAACACTCCGAAAAAACTACAATTTCGATTTCAATTCAATTTCGAAAACTCATTCAAAATTCTTTCAAATTCTGGACACATTAAAATACATTTAATTGAAGAGATTTAGACATTCAAGGCACTTGTTCAAGGATTGTTTCGACCACACATTGTTGAGGCCACAAAACTCATAGAATTTTTGACTAATCAACTATTTGACATTAATGAAAATGTAAATAAGCCTTTATTTTCTTTATTTTCAATTCAATTTTGATGTGGTACGTAAAGCCACGTGTCGACATAAAAAAGATCACAAGAATCCAATGTGGCTCAAGGGTCAATGCCACGTGTCAAGAGACCAGTGGATCCTCATTCTGTTCAAAACCGGACTAATTCCGTAAATGAAACATCTTAAGCAAGCAAACAGATGAATCAACGCTTAGGATGGTGACAAGTGTCACGCATCCAAGCCCTCGGGTACAAGGCAAAAGCCTATAAATACCCCTTGAGAGGCTTCATTTTACACAATTTTTCATACTTTGAGAGCATTGAATTCATACTTAAGCAAGTATAGAACTTTATCTCTCTAACTTCTCTCTACATTAATTGCATTTATTACTTTCCTCCTTCCTTTACTTACTTAGGCATCGGAGGGGAGATAATCCGAAAAGGATTATTCTCCTTCTTGGCAGGTGCTAAGGGCGTCGCAGGGAATTGAAGTGCCAAGTCAATCCCGGGATTCCAAGCCAAGGTCAGCTCCTTTGAAGTAGCATTGACGGGAAGCCTCCGCCCTTCTCTCAACCTTGCAGCAGAGGAAATCTTGTAGCTTGCCAAACGAAGACTTGCTACAAACATTTGGGCGCCGTCTATGGGGAGGCGATCAGATATGGTTCAAGGGATGATCACACCAGACAAGGAAGGAACACTCCTCCATCTTCTGAGAAAGAAAGCAACCCAAATGGGGAGAACCACCCTGATCACTCCGTCTTCCACGGTGAGGGAAGATCTGGGCACCTACGTGGGAACAGAGCTCTCCCTCCAAGACTTGGATGGAAGATATGTTACACTTGATGTGCTAAAGATGAGATAAGTATGGAGTGTCTGAGGTATTGGATCCTTTGCAGGCAGCAAGACATGAAGGCAACCAAGCCCTCAAAGAAGAGAAATGCACGCTTGAAGGCTATGCGTGAGGGAAAGCAACAGCCAGTGGTAGTGAAGATCCTGCCAAGATCAGGCCATAGAATACAGTCCCCTGTGGTACCCAACATCAAGACTACTAAGGTCAAGCATCCTACCCCAGAGACAAGGGAAGAATGTTTGAGACCGCAGATTATTCCCATTGAAAGGGAGAAGAGTCAGGTTAGGAGATACCTACTCTGTGATTGGGCCG
>SNQN01000658.1:0-10203 GCA_008642245.1 Bassia scoparia
TCCATTTTTCACTCACTTAATTTTTTTTCCTCCATTTACTTCGTGTTTTTGGCGACTACGACTTTGGACGCCAGGCAATGTGGACGATATGCGCCCATAGTAGGTGAGGGAGGATGAGTTGTGAGAGGAAGTGTGTTTGCATCATCGTCTTGCAATGACGAGATGACTAAGCGGAACCATGACAAATCTTAATAATAAAGCTAACTAAGTTTGTGTTTTGTGTTTAATCAAAACTAACAGTACTCTGAAAAAACTAAAATAATTGTGTGTTTGTGCATGTGATTTGTTTTCATTATAGTGAGCAAGATGGTACCCGACCATTTGGGTGAAACGGAACCAGAACCACTGGTTCCTGATAATTGAAACCGGTACCGGTTCCAAAATTTTTGCCGGATACTGGCTTACCCGGTTCGATTTTTTTAAATAAATAAAAAGCAAGATTGTCCTAGCTAATTATACTTATGCATGTTATTGGCCATAAAGCCCAATGCAAGAATGTTATACAATAGTATTTCAAGTTTCTATTGTTTATAAAATTGGCTGAGCAAAATGTATTTTATTGAAACTCATCAGTAACTATTCCGTTATAAAACGTACCGTCGACCGGGACCGTTCCAAAATTCGTGCATAGAACCGAATCGGGTCCACAACCGGTTCCTCATTTTTGGAACAATCGATACCGATCTTCAACCTATGGGAATGTGATTTTCCTAGTGGATGTTGTATAACAGAGTATAGCTTTCGAATTTTTGTCGATATGTGTACTTTTTGTCTTTTTTCATGGATCTTAACTATGGTTGTTGATGCAACTTTATTAGTGACGTTGTCCGGCTACCGTTATTCGGTCAAGTTGAGCTTTCTGTAGAACAAAGCAAACAACTTACCTTCGAATCTATTCCGAACTTGCTAGGATGGCTGCTGGTAAGCTCTCGTTATATATCTTTTTCTTTTCCTTTTACTGCTCACTTGTGGACTATTTCATCCGTGCTAGGTTTGGCTTTATTTATTGTGGGAGTAGATGAGGTTGCCTTGAAGAGGAACACCCCTAGAGCATGAAGATCTACTGGGTATCTGGCCTCAAGCTGATCGCACACTATTCTAACACCCCTGTGTGAACAGGAGTCCCACTACAGATTGTATCAGACCAGGCCCATTCCGGTGTCGTCTGCTCGAGACGCACTCCCTTTCTAAGGGTGTGACAAGGGACTGAGTTCCATCCACAGCGAGTTGAGGAGACGAAGTTTACTTAGTATATAGAGAATTAATACCTGTACAAGCTTTTGGGTGGGTAACAAGCCACAAAAGCAAATCCTTGCGGGCTAGCCCAAAGAGGACAATATCTACTAGTGGCTCCTTTCACACCAAGGGAGGTTTACAATTTCCCACTGCTGCTGCTCGCTGAAGGGCAAGATTCGGAGACTGTATTAAATACGTGCTACCACATGATCTTGCAAGCGTCCTAGAATTTTGCTTCTAGGATTACATGTTCTGTAGTTCTAGTATGCTGGTGAAGATCGAGGATTTATAACCGGTGGCCCACCTGACAAAGAGAAGCGACTTGGCAATAGAAGAAGAAGATGAACAAGACTTGGAGCGAGAGGAAGTAGCGTTGTTGATAGCTGCATTGGTGCAATCCCACTATGATGCCAAACTATGGGAACCCGTGAGGACACTGTTCAGGCATCTAGGGTGACAAGCAGAGAGTCAGAGACTTATTACCGACTAGCCAACTTCTTAGAAGGTCCTCTTGAGAGGCCGTCAAAAAAACTGCCAGCCCAATGTTTGATGCCCATTGTGGCTCCTTGATCAAATGTCAGGCCTAGAGATGAGAAATCCGCAAGCGATGGAGTGCTCCAGCAGTGCTTCGGGCTTTATAGTTTCTTATTGACTTTGCATAGGTTGCAGTGAGCTGCTCAAGACTGAGTTGCGTTAGTATCTTCAATGCAGGGAATCGAGTTCTAGCGTCGTGGTGTGGTGGTGTTATAGATTGCATGTTGGCATAGACTATTTTCCCGCAAATTGCAATTAAAACTAACTTAGCAAATAGTTGTATTAGCTGTCGAAGTGTTGTTACAGTTAGTTAATTGATTACTAATGATCTTATGATCATATATAAATACATGTAATGCCTTGTATTAATGCCAAGTTAATAGATCAATCTCCTATCTCTCTTCTCTGTTTCTCCTCTTCTTCTTCCTTCCTTTCTTCCCCTTTCTGTTCTATTTGTCAAATTTGTTCTATGAGTAGTTAACCACAACAATGTATCAGAGCCACTCCCACCTTCCGCCATAAATTTTCTCCATAATTTTCTTATACCACCACAAAAGACACACCAACTGTTTGATTAAATTCCAAATAGGCACAACCAAATTCTTCTTCTGCATTTTTACATCATTCTGCTCCTAAACCAGAAAAAATGTCATCAATTAAGAGCATGTAATCATTAGAGCACCAAAATTGTTGAACAACAAGGAGTATGTCCATATGATATGCTTCGAGAAACTCAGGGGAGCAATATGTGATCAGATTCATCAGTTTCATCTAAATCTTTAAGAGCAAGGTATGAATCCAAATTAGAATTCCTAGTTGAGGAACTAATCCCAGAAATTGGATCAAGAAATGTTGCTAGATATTTCAAATGTGTAAAATTCCTGAAAATCAAAAGGTAACCTTGCATCATTGCATATGATATAGCTGATAATTGTTTACAAGTACTTATGCTAGAAATCATGTTGATTGATGATTTCATTTTTTATTTGCGAAGAGTTAAGCAGAAAATAGTGGGAAGTAGTTGAACACATTTAATAAGCTGCATAAACTGTCACTTGAGGATTATGTTATCTTTGTGAAAATTGTTGAGATCAATTTGCCTGCCAAATATGGGCTTCTTTATCAATGGTTATCTTCTGAAAGTTTTGTGGGGGGTTTAAAACCTAATATTAAAATTCAATGTGAAACATTTAAGCCAAGAAGATAGCAAAGCCATATTCATGCAAGGTTGCAAAAAACATCAAACTGCTTCTTTTCAGGCTAGGTTTTCTAGAATTTATTCTCAACTAACCACTGAAGTAGTTCCTTACAAACTCTGGAAGCACATTACTGCCAATCCACTTCTAAAGCTTTCCCCAATTCTTATTGTAAATATTAATCAAGGAATTTACCCGATATACTTCCTGTGAAGTAAAGCACGAAGAATTGCAAAAGGTTATGCTACTATTGTGATCAGAAGTGGAAGGGAACCACAAGTGTGCCTTTAAGGAACCTAGCCTATGTATGATAAGGTTCCTTCTGTTGATTTGTGCCATCAATAACTTCCCTTCTCTGAATCACATTCGATTTGAGCTTGAAATGTCAGAATGTCTGCAGAAAAATTCCAATTCTAATCCTGAATTGTCTTATCAATGCTTTGGCGGAGTTCATCAATTTCTACCGATGAGGGTACTAGGGTGGATCAAAAGCACAATCCATATCTTGATGACTCTGCAGCAACTCACAATTTTTGGAAACATTTGGCTAAATCCTTGGGATTGTCTAAAAGACAGCGCACAAAATGTTATTGTGCAGATGTAATAATTGAATGTGTACACAAATGCTAGAATTTTCATGTTATGAATGGAGAGTCTTCACTGCAGAGGGTCATGCTTATTCAATTTAGGACTTGATAGTTGGTATTGGTGTGCAATGTAGAACTTGGTAAGATTCCATTGGATTTTTAGAACTTGATGGATTTTGAGGTGCAGGAACACCCTTTAATCTAAGGGTGTTACTCAACAAAGTTGCAATTCTTGAGAAGAGCCTCATCTTAAGTTGTTACAAAAGAGCTCAATTGCCTCCTTTCAAGCTATTCAGCAATTCCACACCAAAGCTCAAGCTTTCTAGTTCTCAATCATTCTAGAAATTCAGAAATTAAAGATGAATTTTCCTATGTTTTCAGGATCCTATTACCTTGCACTCCTTGAATGGGTCATGATCATCAATATTCCATTGTGCCTGTTCTTTGCCTTCAATATTCGACCATATAGAATAACACCATTAGAAGCGAGAATGTATTGAACAACGTATTCAAGAAATGCTTTGACAGAGAATCATTCAAGACAATTCTATTCCTTATGCTTCCCCTGTTTTTAATTGGAAAAAAGATGGGATTGAGATTATGGTTGATTTATCAGAAGCCTCTCAACAAATAGCAATGAAGGATTAATTTCCAATTCTTTGGTAGAAGAAACTCATTATGAGTTGTCTGCAGGTATTACCAAATTATCTCATCAGTAGCATCAATTTAAGAATGCACCTGAGGATGTCTCAAACAACATTTAAACTCATTCATGTCATTATGAGTTTCTTGTAATGCCATTTGGCCTCACAAAGCCCCTAACATTAGCTGATGAATCAAGTTTCATCTTTATAATTATGTGTATTGGTTTTCTCTGATGATGTGCTATATACCATGGTGTTGAGAGCATTGAATCATTTAGCGTCTTTGAGTTGTGAAGCTAATCACCTGCAATTAGAAAGCAAGTGTATTTCTTATGAATAGAATAACTTTTTTTTTAGGGCATTTCATTTCAAGCAAGTGTTAGACAACCCTAGAAGATTGCACTTTGTTAATGGCCATCACCTACAACTGTGAAAGAAGTTGAGAAGTTTCCCTTGGCTCACTGCCTATTACAGGAGTCATAAAGACATTATGCACTAATACTAGGCTTTGCATGATATTACTGAAGAAATCACATTTGAATGACACAGCACAGCAGAGCAGCCTTATATCACTCAACAAGCAATTACTTCTTCTCCAGATTGGCTATCCCAGAATTTCAAAATTGCCATTTTGTAAGAAATTGATGCATCCTCAAGCATTGGTGTAGTCCTTACTGCAGAAGGTCAACCTATAGGCATTTATTAGCAGGACTTGTCAAAAATGCAACAACTTTCAGTTATGAAAGAGCTGTTGGCTCTAGTATTGTCATTCAAAGTGGGTCAATACTGTCTTCAGCATTTTATCAAAAGGATCAGAAGAGTTTAATGGTATTAGAGCAGAAATTAACACCTCCCTTCACAAATTGTGCTACAAAGCTGTAGGTTTGATTTTAAGTGCAGTACAAAGTGCAGATAACAAGTGCAGATGCTCTCTCAAGCTCAAAGGACTCAAATACTTTGCATGCAATGTCTTGATCTTCTACTGATTGGTCTCTCAAATAAGTCCAGTTATTCATTTGGTGCTATGTGTTCAATTAATTGAAGAGTTGCAAGATTTAGCTGTAAACAGTATAGGTTGTTGCAGGTCCTGTTGAGGAAAAGTGTGAGAATTGTAGTTGGTCCAGAAGCACATTGGACATTATGATCAATTCTCATGCAGCACCAAAAGGGACACTTCTGCAGAAGCTCACACTAAGAGGATTAAACCACTCTTCATTTGGAGAGGATTATAAAGGAGGTAGCCAATTATAGAAATTGCAAATATGTCAAGCATCTAAATATGACACTTCTCTACACCAGGCCATTTTGCACCTCTTCCCAATTCCTGAAGAATATGTGGATATAAGTTTGATTTTATAACTGGCTCACCTAAGTCAGCAGGATATGAAGTATTTTGTGGTTGTTGACAAATTGAGCAAGTATGCTTCATTTTGTCTCATTGAAGCATCCTTTTACTGCAAATATATGTGCTCAGATATTTGGATAACATCTTTAAGTGCATGTTGGCCTAGGAGCATTGGAGTGATCGAGACTCTATTTTTCTAAGTAATTTCTGGATGCATTGTTCACACTTCCATGGAACTGAAACTCAGAATGTCTAGTGTTTATCATCCTGAATCTATGCAACTGAATAGTTAATAAGTGTGTGGGAACTATGAATGTTCAGGAGATTCACCTATGAATGACATAAGTTGCTTCCTACTGCATAATGTGGTTAACACCCATTTCTCACTGCAAACAAGGATCACTCCTTATGAGGTATATACAATCAACCACCTCCCTTGCATCTGCCCTATTTGCCTGGAAATGTGAAATGTGAAGTGGATGTCTAATGGCTAGAAGGAAGAAATGATAACTCTTTAAATTTCATTTGCAAAAGAGCACAGGATAGAATAGGCCATGGCTGACTAAACTAGAAGTGAAAGATTTTTGAGCTGGAGATTGGTTTGTTGAACTTCAAACCCTACAGGCAACATACATTGGAGTTAAGCACAATAAGAAGCTGGATAAATTATTATGCCCTTTTAAGTGGAGACAAATAGAACAGTTCTTTACAAATGGAAATGCACTGAAACAAGTGCATAATGTTTTTATGTCAGTTGTATTGAAGAAATTTGGGTGTAGACCTAAAATGTCTCTCCCCAAATGAGTAATCCGTGATGAAACATTACCGCGTCTCGCGTTTGTTTGACTCGAAAAGATGCTTGAACTCACGAAAGTTGAAATACGGGAGTCGTACTACGAACTACTTGAGCAAAAGTCACATACAAGGCAAACATATTTTCTTTCGGTGTCTCGATAAACTCAAAGGTTTTATCGAAAGTTACGGTGGCGATTCTCATGCTTTTGTTTCCATCAGTTCGTCACATTTTTCTGACTCCCCGATTTTAAATTATTTTCTGATTTTCTATATTTCTATGAATTTTGCAATTTTAAATTACGCAGAATACGCAGAAATACGGAATAATTAGAACATACTCCGGAAATCGTGAACCTTCTAGAACCTTCTAAAATCCTTGCTTGAGAGCAAGAGTTTAGGTGCGTGAATCAAGGGAAATCACAAAAAATCGGAGGAAATCAAAATATTCGAGTTTTTGGAATATATACCTCATCGAGCTATATACGCCAGATATGGAGCGTATATACGCTGAACAGGAGTATATACGGTCACTATGCTGCGTATATACGCTCACCCATGACCAACGAATTTGCCAAATCTATATGGAAAGTGAGAAGCGTTATACGCTGAGGCATGAGCGTATATACGCTCCCTAAGAGCGTATATACGGCAGGTTCCTTGCCTCGTTTTGCCTCGTGCTATAAACTTGCTTGCCTTGCTCAGTCCGGGACACTTCCACTTCATAGACTCTACGGCTTCAGACACGCCAATTCCCGAGACCACATCTACTCTTTCTCTCTCTCAAAACACTCAAAACAACATTCGTTTCAATTCAAGCACGATTCTGTTCGATATAAAGCGAAATAAGGGTATCTAAATCTGATATACTCACAAAGATATTTCTACTCTTTTTTAATTCCTTTTGTCTCTCTTAATTTGATTAACGATTGTTATGAGTTTATTAATTCAATTAACAATGTTAAAACTCACTTTTTAATCTTCATTAAATATGTAGGTTTTTCTTAATGTTTCAATGTTCATTGTTTTTTTGTCTTCATATTATAATATTGTTATTGTCAATTACTAACGTTGTTGTCTTCAATTAGCATCAAATCGAAAGGCGATTCCTTTAGTTTATTCTACAATTTGATTGTTGCATGGACAAATGAGGAGACACCAACATATTATTGCTCATAACCTTTGTTTTCATGTCTGTTTATATATATCTTTACCACACCTGTATATATTGTTTAAACGCCGGAATTTAGTCGCTGTACATTAAAGTCAATAATCATTGTACGATCGTTTTCTAACAAGCCTTATATATTGACTAACAATCAGTGATCGCCTTTCCATGAGAATATTGTTATGACATATAGCAACTCACCTAATTAGTGTGCTTTCAAGATCAATTCAATAGCTCTTTGAATTCATGTTATGATTATGGAATACAATTGAACCGAAACCGCTACATGCGCAATTGGGATACAGATCTGATTCGTACCATGTCCCAAACCCACGACTGTTACTGATGGACGTGGGCCATTAATTTGGCACCAATGTTCTGGGCGGTCGTGAATAAGCCTATATAGGCACAGGTTGCGATCCCCTCATCGACGAACACACCCCAACGCATTCACATGCGGATTCCATGGCTCAATCCATGACGACTGACCTGAGGTCACGCCCTTTTGCCTTTTAAGGGGGCGGGGGCGAAGCCCGTACAACAGTAATCTGCTATTTACTGCTCACATTCCACCATGGCTTCAATTGAAGAATCCAGCTAGTTTAGAGCCAGAGAAGATATTAGAAAGACGTTTTGTCAGGCATCAAAATAAGGCACTCACACAATATTTGATTAAGTGGAAGTCTGCTGCACCACATGAGGCTACTTGGATGTTTGCTGATGAGTTTGAGGCTAAATATCCTACATTTCAATGCTAATCAAGACTTGGGGCAAGTCTCTTAAAGGGGAGGATATGTTATAGGCATTTGGCATTTGGGCATAACTAATTTTTCCGCCAAAATTGCAATTAAACTAGCTTAAGCAAATTAGTTGTATTAGATGTCAATTAGTTGTTACAGTTAGTTAAATTGATTACTAATGATCTTATGATCATATATAAATACATGTAATGCCTTGTATTAATTGCCAAGTAATAAGATCAATTCTCCTAATTCTCTTTTCTTTGTTTCTCCTCTATCTTCTTCCTTCCCTTTCTCTTTCTTTCTTCTTTCTGTTTGACAAATTTGATTCTGTGAGTAGTTCAACCACAACAGGTGGAGACCCCAACTGATGTTAACGAATAAGTCCTTCCTGACGTATGTTAACGAATAAGTCCTTCCTGGCGTTCCTGCTGAATAACAGTTGATTTCAAGAGAACTTTTTAAATTAACCTTTATTTTGAACATTTGTATATTTGACTTTTGATGATGTAAGTATTGCTGCAAGGGCAGCTTAACTTTGGGATGTTTTTGCCACTTCACGTGACMTTTTTGCTATGATTATTTGTATAAAACTAACATGATAATTTGTATCTTTTTAATTAAATTTCACTACAAATTTTATTTTAGTTCGTGATACACTAGAAATAAAATCTTTTGTCCGCCAGTATTAAATCCAACAACGCAGAGTGAAAAAATTAAATCAAATTCTATTTGTCGAAAAATTCAAYATATCCCACAAAAATCCTCAATCGCCCAGAGATTATTCCTCCTCCACCGCCCAACCAATATTTTTTCTCCATCGAACCACTTTCTTTTAAAAAAAACTGACAAAAATTACGAAATGCGCTTGAGACGGGCGCCCCACCCATCCTCGCGACGCTTAACAGTTAACAATATGTCGTCAGAAATTGGCGACACCCGCCATGGRTAAGGCGCCTGCATWAGCCACCAACACCGTAGTTATTTTATTTATTTTATTATTTTTAGGAAAATTATTGAACGTAGTTAGGATCTTTGGTGTCAATTTGACATCATAAGAAAGATTATTAATTACTCTGAATTTAAATGATCACTAAGGGCCTGTTTACATTAGCTTATTTTCAGTTCAGTTTAGTCCAGCTTAATTCAGTTGAGTTCAGTTCTTAACCCAATTTCTCTATATAATATTCAATTCAGTTTAATTCAGTACAGTTCAGGTTCATTCAATTCAGTTAATGTAAACGGGCCCTAAGATTACACCAATGTACTAATCAGTTTTCAAAATACACGACACATGGGAAGGAAATTTGCGATTATTTTGGAATGTCGACACGTGGACTAATCACAATACACTACACATGCTGGATTTTATTAATCGAAAACAAGATAATCATCTACACTTATCTATTAATCTACTCCATCCGTCCCCAAATAATTTTCTTATTTGGTGATTTTCACGAAAATTAAAAATACATTGGAAACAGAAAATGTTAAACTTTTGCTAGTAAAAAGTTATTTTCTTTATTACACAATTTTCTAAAGAAAATGAAAAAAACAATGCAAGTAAAATTAAATAGGCATAATTTTTATTGTAAATTTAGTAAATCATACAATGAGGACCAAATAAGAGAGTCCAAGGTAGTTATTTAATGATTCTTAACATGGAAGTAACCTTCTAAGTAATTAAGGGTTCAGTATAGAGTGATAACATTAGCCCGTCCCGTCGAGTCCAATGCTCGGCCCGCCCGCCCGCAAATAGTGAACTTTAAAAAAATCAATTTTTAGTTAAAAGCCTGCCCGACCTGTATAAATCCGCATGGCGCACAAAACCACACATCTTTGGGCGGGTATTTATATTTTTATATAATACTAAGCCAGACACGCCCGGCTCATCCATTTGATACACCCTCTTAGTTCCACTAGCTAATAAATCTAGGAAGTAAAGTACTTCGTATCTAGTA